>BRDA01056305.1:0-21635 GCA_036984385.1 Crenuchus spilurus
GAACAGCGCTATGCAGGCTCCATCTCATAGCACTGTTAAATAATTTAAAAATGTGACATAATTGAATAAATGAAGCCTGACGCCCTAAACCGAGGTTTGGAAATAACTTGCCCATCCTGTGGTGCTGGCTCTGCATGGAGCCACGTTCCTCTGTGTGTGTGACTCCTCACATTCTGGCTGGCCCTTGCCTCGCATACTGATATGTGTTTCAGACTGCTTCATGTTGGCAAACACAAGTAAACATCTTCTCAGTGCTGATCTCATCCTCCATTGCATTTGTTCAGTTGACCCTGTGTTTGTAAACCAAGCTGAGAGAAACTGTGGCTCTAAAAATGTGTCTGTATTACACAGCTGAGCACTATAGATATAAAAGATAAATATTCTTTAAAAAATACATGTTGACTTGAACATATGGTTCTGTTGACATCTTTAATTGATATGGAATCTGCACATTATGTGGAGGTTCTTTAAAATATAAAGATTACTCACACTCTCAAATATAATTTACTAAAGTATAAATGAAAAGGTTTGTTGAAATGAATCATTGATTGAAAGATGATTTAAAGAACCAAATGTATAATAAAGAAGCATATCTGGCACATTTATTTTGAGGAATATGCTTTTCAAAAGTTTTAATGATATTAACCTGAATTTAATATAATTTCACTAGCAGTATTATTCCTTTTTAATTTTGAATAGTATTTAATTTAGAATATTAAAACTCATAGTCTGATTGTTAAATTGCTAACCAGACTCATCCTGCTCTGGTCAACTACTTATAAGTTTTTGATAAGCATTGTACTGTCATTTGAGGCTATTGTGTTCAGGTGTACTGATATAGTGGTAGAAGTGATGGTTAGAATAGTAATAGTAGTGTGTTAATATGTGCAGAATATACCACAATATTTAGGTGTGCTTTCTAAGCATCACTGCATGATTTTAGTGCTGTATTATGATCAAACACAGTTCCAGACGAGTATGTTTATGGGTGTTTTGATCATGATTTTTTTGATGAGGTTGCATCAAAACACAACAGAATGAGGCAATGGAGCTATAATCTATAATGCATACAATGGGATTAAATAATACATAAGGAAAACACACTGGACATCCAGTGTCAAATATAGCTAAAAATAAAAGTATTCAAACAAAATAAAAACTAAATATTCAAAAAGCATCCACATAGTCACAAAACATATGTTGGTTTTATAAAGTCCCTTAAAATATTTAATTAATAATACATTGCATAGGACACTATTCACCCTCTGACACAGAAAATACTAAAAATCATATATGATAAATAATATACTGTTACCTGTTATTACCTTGAGCATTGATTTTCAAATACAATGCTTATATGGTATTCATTTTATTATCACTTCATTTACATCATTCATTATAAATTTCACTATTGTGATGTATAGTTTCTCCATGTTTGTACTGTATCCTAGTCATTAGTTGAAACCTGTAAAGTTTTATAGGTCAAACCTATGCAGACAAACTTGTTTTAGTTTATTGACAAAATTGATTCCAAACTTTTCAGTTGTAATGTAGATCCATTTTCAAATTGCTTCCAGAGCAAATGTAAGCTATTATAGATATCATTCCAAAAATTAATGATTGGTTTAAAAATGCTTTGCTGTGAAGCTTCTTATGGATGTGATTATACCAATAATTCCAAAATCAGTATGTGGTTAAAATAACATACTTTTTAAAGAAGCTCCCTACAGTACTGTGAAGAAAATAAAAATTATTTTATTAACAAGCCAGTCTTTTTTAAATAACTTTAAAAACATTTTATTATTAAATAATAATAATAAGTTTTTGTCTGTCAAGCAGAAATAACTTTTTCAAACAGAATTAGTCAAGTCCGGAGTATTATGCACACAGTCCAAGTCATATGATTCCATTCATTCAGCCTCAGTCATTTGAATGAACTGAGATGGGAGCAACTTCTTATCAAACATTGGCTGTGAATTTTAGCTCCTTTTTAATTTCCCTGACATGATGTCAGTCTCAAGTATGTGCAACCTATCTCACACTGTTCCAGTGTTGTTTCATTGTTTTCTTCTGTGTCTCTAGATATGAAGTCATATCAGTTCATTGATCGCAGCATTGTGTGAAGCCCATGGGTCATGAAAAGCCTTGAAGACAAAAACAATCATTTTTATCACAGCTCCACATTTCCACACATAAAGAGAAGTTCACGATATTTTCTTTCAGGGTGAATTTTACCTTTTGTGTTTCTTGCAATCAATAAGAGAACCAGAGATAAGAGAAAAATGCGTAGAGAAGTGCCTTCAAAGAGGCTGACGCTGTGGTGCCTATGTTCTGTTGTTAAAAACTGAGCTACATGTCCTTTTAAATGTTTTTGTTCTTTTCTATGTAGTAGTAACTTGTATAGTGTTGATTGAAATGCTGTAAATGAGACATAATTTTGAATGTTTTATTTAATACTTCAAGCATTTTGTGGACAATATATGATTAAATTGTAAATAATGTACATGCATGTGCCATGAGATTTAAGAGTATTTTATATCACCAGGCAAATAATAATTTTTATAATGGTCTGGTATTGGAATTGCTGTCTATAATTACAACCAATAAGTTGAATAAAAGTTAGTTTTGCTCACAGTTGTATTACATAAATGCATACTGCTGAGAAAATGTCATCAGTGTGGAAAGTTTTGACATTTTCACTAGAGAACAACAGTTCTCAATAAATGATCAGTCAAAATATACTGTATGAAGAAGGCCTTCTTTACCAATAATTAATTTAATTACTTTCAACATTATTTCCTATCTATACAGTGTAAATAATATGAGACACTGAAATGACCAGTTTTCCATAAAGAGAACCTTTACCATTTTTTTTTTGTATTTTTTTTTCATATTTTGTCTTAAAAGTCTCCAGCCTGTGAAGATAAACAAATATTTAAGTATTTAAATAATGGAGTTGAAATGCAACAAACATAAAATAACCAGTATTGGCATCAATCACAGCAGTTGTCTGTTATTTTCAATTGTCAGCCCAGAAATTCCATATTGGTTATATATCACAGAGACCTCCTTCTGTGAAGGCTTCTCGAGAGGGAAATGGTGCATGGGAAGGTATGGCGTGAGTGGCAATCATAAAAGCACCACTTTGCCCCAAAACACCTTTCCACTTCACCCCCCTCAACTGAAAGCCGTGTCTGCTGGAGATGCCTTGGCTGTCTGGGTAAGACTCCACTGAGTTTCAAATGTGCTCACTTTCACCAAGAGAGGCTTGCTGAGATTCAGGAGAGGAATACTGATCATGTTTCCAAGGAAAACAGCTTCTTTGCTGCTTCTTTAAGAAGAAAAATCCCTGCAAAATGCACACTTCATTAACATTCTTTGTGCCTGTATGTTAAATATGTAAACATAACAGCTGCTACAGAAAGTCAGTGGTGTGTGTGCTTGGACTGGTATCCCAGTTATTCATACTCCATAATGATTCATTCATGTAAAAACAAATGCTGACTCCATGTTTGGCTCAGTAGATGCAAAACCTGATTAATCCCACCCCAAAGCTTTCCAAGATGTTGGCTAAATCTAGAATGTCTTACTATCCAACAATCTGGCTTTTTTACACATTTTTATGATGGCAGTTTATTAGCATGTCATTAACTAGGCAGCATATTTCCTTTTTTGTTGATTGAACATGCAGGATAATACAGATGTACATGAAACTAAGTAATGTTTTATTGGAGAGCATACCATTGGAGAGCATCCATAATTTACAGATTTACCAATATTTTTCAGGCTTATATAGCTAAAATGTAAATTATCTAAGCTAATTGTCATGTGGGATTTAGGACAATTAATGAATGTTGGCCAGTAAATCAATAATTTCCTATTAAATTTATCAAATCCAATAAGCTTTTTTTGTTTGGCACTGAAGCTAAGAGGCTAATGCAGAAAAGAAGGTAAGCTTTAACAGCATCAATTGACTAAATCATCACCTCATCAAGTGCATAAGCTGTTTTGTTTTTTTCCAAGCTTTTGTGCTTGCTGACACTATACAACATCATATTATCTATGACAATACAGTTCATACTCAGTTTAGTAATAGTTGTGTTATTAGTTGCATTTTTGTCTAGTCTTTGTACAACACATTTTTGTACATGTGATTTTTCATTTCTTTAAATCTGATATAAAATATAAAGCCTTTCTTGCTTCCCTCTAAAACATGAAATGGTATGAGGCATAAGTCAGATGTGAAATGGTTTATATCTTAAAATCCAGAGGCATATTACAGCTAATTTATCAGCTAGCTCATCTATATACATATAAAGGCAAGAAGAGAAACCCTTAGGGACTCTTTATTGGACTCCCACTGCCATAGATTGCCTCGCTTTGCTGTTTGATGATAAGGGTGTTCTGCAGAACACTGCTGTGCTCTTATGTGCTGTCACTCAGACCAGTGGAGGTGTAGTACAGAAAGCTTTTCAAGCTAAAGTCTCAGCCAGAGATTTGTGCTCACTCCCTGTAAGAATGTAATTAGCTTCATTAGTAGAGTGGGTTAGGAGGCCTTCCCAGTCAGACAAATTATATGGCCAAAAAGACAGTTCTATTTGACAGGGTGCAATTACAGCATGTCTTCTGTAGTGAACATCACTGGATATTAAACCATTTGGATGTTGGAGATCAGGGGTTTATTCGTTTTCTGACAGAACCTTTTACAGACTGTGTCTTCCTACATCAAGGTTATCAATGCTGTTGCTGCTTGAGCGAAGATTATGTTGACTTTTGCCTAATTTAAATGAACTGTTAAAATAACTCCAGGTTATATGAAGACAGTGTGAATTAACACATTAGTGTGGATTGTGAAGTGGAAACTGACATGAATCCAGTTATCCAGTGTGAATGGACATTTTTGTGACTTAAATTTTGGCCAAAGGTATTGATTTACCTCATGTGTTAGCTGAACATGATCATTTGTAATATTCTCATGCTTTGATTGTAGCTAATGTTAACAAAGGTAGTGACATATTGCAGTACCTGTTTATTACAATAAATATAATATTTTTTTCCAAGATGCAGTATGATTTCAATGAATACACATTTCCAAAATACAGTGGTACCTTGAGATACAAGTTTAATTCATTCTGTAACAGAGCTCATAAGTCAGTCAACTCGTATATCAAACAAATTTCTCCCATTTAAAATAACTGAAATAGATTTAATCTGTTCCAGCCCTGTGAAACATCATAGTGCATAGTGCGTGCTGTATAGTAAAATCTCTCTTCTCCCATTTCACATCGGCATCAAGAAACCCAGCAACTGGCTGAAGCATGGGAAGCCATAGTTCGTTCTTTGCAGTTCAGTACAATATAGTTTTCACTCATACCTATGTTCAGGGCCGGCGCGTGCATACGCGGATCACGGGTCTGCATGAAATCATTTTAACAGTATTTAACATAATTACTGCATGTATGTTATTAAAATTAAATAGGTTTAAAAGTTTAAAACATTTTCACTATCAAATGTCTTCAGAAAGGATGCAAGAAGTACAGCGCACAAGATTGAACTTGATTCTGTGGGTAACACGTGAGAAAGAATGAGATGCAGGTGTTGTGGTGCCCATACTGGACCTTTGCGCCAACGTGCCAACTAGCAGCAGCCACTCGTATCTTGGAATTTCGCTCAGATCTCAAACAAAAATACGGACGGAGTCGCAGCTCGAATCTTAAAAATATTAGTATGTTGGTCTGCTCGTATCCCAAGGTACCACTGTATTCAAAGAACCGTAGACACTCATGTGCATGTTAAGCTCATGTGCAGTCATTGTACTGGCACCTTAAAAAGCTTATTTCAGTAATTAGAAAGGGTGTCAAGACATGTTTGGAGATAGTGTTGAATAGTGTTTTCCCTCGATTCTCACTTCTTCCCACCATGTCTTTCGATTCAGATTTCTTCTTCATTCATTCATCCAGTGAACCAGTAATCATTTGATTCTATCTCTTTGAAATACTTATATTTTGAAGATGAGAATACATTCATATCTCTCTCTGTGTCCCCGTGTGTGTCTCTCTCTGCCTTTTTCTATCCATGCTTTAATCCTTTAGCTCACTTCTAGTCATAACAAATAGTTTATGTTTGCTGAAGACTGGAAGTCAGTAGGAAGGGAAATTGTGCTGCAGCTAATGTGTTTGTTTAGGCAGGATTTCCAGATTATAGACATTGGCCACCGTAATGGAGCTTGTTGGTAGTGTAATCTTCAAACACCCTGTGATGGTTTTTATGGGTTTAATGTCTGTGATGTAGCCGCCGTTTCATTCACAGGGGCTTGCAAGCACAGTTATTATGTCATTGGAAACATCGCTTTAGTGGCTATGACAACCACTAAGTGGTCAACTTACCAAAAAGTCTTTAGAAAAATGACCATTAACATGCCAGAGAAACATGTTTCAGCAGGAAGCATAATAGCTTACTTCACATTCACAATCCTGTATTATGCTATTCAGTATTCTGTTAACACACAGTTATTGTGTTTCGGTTAAATTTAACCTAATTCTAAACATTGCTGTAAACCAATCAATTTGTATCAGGTTCCCATTGTGTGCTATACAGAGCTGAGGAACAAAGAACCCTGGGGGAGCACATGTGGTTTAGCATATCACGGATAAAATCTAGTGAACCATACACATATTTCTTAGAGCAAGCATAGATGTGTATTCTAGTTTCTCATTATTTTGTTGCAGTCCAGTGACTCACCACTATTAAAATGTTCTAGTTACATTTTGTAGACACTCAAAGCACTTTGACATTTGGGACAGACTCACCTTTACCACCACCAATAGCCAGCATCCACCTGAATAATGTGATGGCAGACTGCACCAGAACTCTCACCACACATTAGCTGTTAGACAGTGAGGTGAAGGGAGATTAAACCAGTTTTTAAAGGTGGGGATAGTAAGGAGTAACACCACTACACTTTTAGACCAGGAATCTTTTTCTGACCTCAGAGAATCTTTTATGCATCATGTGAAAGATAACACTATTTATAAAGAACATTGTCCCTTTCACTGCACTGGGACATTGAGATCCACACAGAATACATGAATAGTTGTTCACCAACATCATTTACAGCAGCCAAACTTTTCATTGGAGGTCTCCCATCTAAGTACTAACCAGATCTGCCAAACTTCATATACATGTAGCTATGCAGCTGCTATGGCTGCTGGCAAACTTTGAATATCTTAACATTTAAGAATGTATAAGCCCAAAAAAAGACTTTTCAGCGGTGAATCACTACTGACAGTAGAGCAGAGTAAATGGTGCACTGAGTTTACTTGGTTCAAATTCGTACATTGTTCTCAGATGAATAAAATATATCACAACAACACAGTGTTGTACTTGGAAATAATTGTGTTGATGGATTATGTTGTTTTGATGCAGGAATTACGTACACATTTAGCACTATGCCCAGGAAACTAGCTGATAGCAGTATTTGTTTAATGGCATTTCTATCATTTATAAATCCCACTGTCTCTGGGCTCTGCTGCCATTTTCTCAGCAGCTTTTTTGAAGAGACTGTCACACCAAATTTATGAGCTCAGCCTTTTTCATAAGCCTGTCATGTCATGTCATTTTCTCTATTTTACAGAACCATGTACCGTAGTATAAAATAAGCCTAAACAATATTTTCAGTTTATAATGGAAAGGAGGTGAATTATGCAGTAGTTGATGTTGTCATCTTTGGTGTCTCAGACATAGTGTCCCAAATAATGTCTAAATTTGTAATTGAGGGTACTTCTGTTCTTTTCATGTTTTTTAATGTCGGCTATAAAATTAACAACTTTAAAGTAATGCTGTCGCAACCGTACTGGACACCAACTCAACCTTCAATTAGTCACTGCATTATCTCTGTAAAGCCTAAACTATCAAATGACTGTCAGAAAATTATTTGAAACTGGCATGTTCATTTGATCTGCCAATTATAAAAAGAAATTAAATAACCCATTGAATGTATTAGTATTATTTTGTATTTGATACATCCAGAGTATATTGATCATGCCATATTTAAAAAATAATTGGCATGGATTGCATGGATAATCCAGCAGGGAGCAAAACACATGTATCTGATTTTATACTTCAGGGTTTTTCTATTTATTTAATATTTGTATTGTAAAAATGATTATATATTTGATGAGATAATTTATCATTTAATTGCCATGCTGATGATGTAGAGGTCTTAAAAATTCAACTATGCATGAACTATATATAAACCTGGCACTCTAAGGTTTTCTCAGTTAACCTATAAACTGTTTACAAGTTTTAAGTTTGCAAGCATTAGAGTTGCAAATTTCTTGTGTATACTGAATATTTATATTGATGCTGTTGTAATATAATATAATATAATATATTACAAGTATTTTACACATTATTCTGCTGATTTTGTCATCCATTTATTAGAATGGTAGTCTGTTCATTTTATTAATTTATTAATCTTGGACTAATTGTCAGAATTAAGGTGGCATTTGTAGATCTGTGTGTAATTTATGTAATCAAATTGCGAGGGTGAAAAACTATCAGAAGACATATGTACCATTTTCCTGTGATGCCTGGAGACATGCTGGTTATGTTATCAGGGATCCCTAAGTGCGAGCAGTGTTTGCAATGTGAAATGACATGCAATGATTGGACAGGCATGCCAGAGTGAGCCTGAAACTCATAGTCAGAGACTTGATAATGAAATCTTGTAATAAGAGAAGCTCCCTGGTGGAACACTTTGGAGTCATCAAGTGTCTGTCTGACTCAAACAGATGAGAAAACCTGAAGGAAAAGAAAAAAAAATCAAAAGTTTGAATACACATGTATTAAGAAATAGTACAAAAATATAATATTACAATACGTTTTGAGTCATTACATTTGTTTTTGAGACATTTTGAGTACTACATGCATCACCTTTGATGAGTTAATGCAGAGAGCTATCTGAAACTATGAAAACTATAAACTGCACTAAATTGAGTCTTATTCCCTTTTGCTATTAAACATGTATTTCATTGTACTGAAGATATTCAAGATGTTTTCTGAAAAGCATATTGTGATAAAATGTATTACAGTATGGATAAAATACTTATATAGCAGCAAGCAGTTATTTTAAGTTATATACGTAATATAATAACAATTTATTTGTTATCAACAAAAAGAAAATGAGATACTCTGAATGAGTCATTATAACTTCATTCTTGATGCTCTTCAGCTTTCAGAGTAATTCGAGAATCATCCACAGCTCTGTTCATCATTCCAGAAACATCTAACATTGTTTTTTTTTTTTTTTTTTCAGTTCCTTATGCATATTTTGAAACTTAAGAAGTATGGTGTTTCCATCATATTAGAAGTAATAGAAGTATTGGTTGAAAATCCAGGGAGGTGGTGCTAAAATCCATATTATCACAGCCCTATTTAATAAATAAATACTAATTATTATTATTATTATTATTATTATTATTATTATTATTATTATTATTATTATTATTATTATTATTATTTCTACTACTACTTACTGCTCAGGGGAAAAATATGATTGTAAACAAATGAGTTGCTTCTTATATAAAAAAAAGACTTACTTTTTTTTTTTTACCTATATTTTAACCAAGCAATCCATTAAGAGTTAACAGTGACCGCCCAGCAGGCTGAAGGTTATACTATATTCATTATACTTTAGCTTTGGTCTTTGACTCATATTCTTTCACCTTTGACTCATTTGTGAATATTCATATTTCCTGCTAAGAATGGGAAAATGTCACATCTTCCCATAAAATAATAATACTTCAGTCTTCTCGTCCTTCTGTGCATCCAGGTGGTGAAGATGATGATCATTGTGGTAGTGACCTTTGCCATCTGCTGGTTGCCGTACCACGTGTACTTCCTGATTACAGGGCTGAACAAGCAGTTGGTGAAGAAGAAGTCCATCCAGCAGGTCTATCTCTCAGTCATGTGGCTTGCCATGAGCTCCACCATGTACAACCCCATCATCTACTGCTGCCTCAACAGCAGGTACAGCTTGCACACACTTCTTTATGCTATTGTGCTTGCATTCACTTTTAGTTTTTAGAGAACATCTCAACATGTACTGTAGCTGAGACACATTCTGCAGTATTTAAAAACAATCAGACCATCTTGTTCTACCTTGAACCTTGAGTATACTTACCCGAAGGGACTGAAATACAAAAGCACTATAACCCCAAGGGCTACTGTCATGGCAACCCAGGCTACTCTACTCCTTCATACTACCTAAATGGTAGTCTCAGTGAAGCCTCTTTGATCACTCAATATGTGTTCCCAAGGGAATCGTTGCTACTTCAAGGGCTTATTCAAGGAGATGATGAAATAGCTTTTTACACACTATTCTTTGAAATTTCAAGTAGCTTCTAGAAAGTTTAGGAGCTTCATGAGTTGACCAGATGATGCTAGCTAAACAAGGATGGAAAACAGAATGAAAACTGAAATGTTAGTGTTGATAAGCATAGGAAAAATGCAAAAGGAATTGTGTTAACATCTCAGGAACTCATCAATAGTAGCAGCAATGAGATCAGGTGGAAATACTGAATCTCCATTCAGTCTGCCAAGCAATCAAAGTGCAACACATGAGTAGTACATTTTTTTTCCACTGAGTACAGAAGTATTTGAGAACTTAACATAGAAATTATTATGATTGTTATTATTGTTGCTGTTAATGAATGGGATATGGGGGAAAAATCACAAACTGGTTCTTGCTTTTACTCCTTTAAGAATGAGTTTGTTCCTTTTAACAGTTAGGCCTATATGTTAACTAATGCAAACAGTTATTCTGTAAATTATAATTTTTTTAATCGTCCTGACTGGTTACAAACGTTAACAGAATTGGGTGCTCAACCCTACTTTTGTTTCGGTTCTTCTTCACCAAAGGTTTCGAGCTGGTTTCAAGCGGGCGTTCCGTTGGTGCCCCTTCGTGCGCTTGTCCAGCTATGATGAACTGGAGCTGAAAGCCACGCGTTTGCAGGTGGCTCGTCAGAGCAGTATGTATACACTGTCCCGGATGGAGACCACGGTGACCATGGTGGCGGTGTGTGAATCTAATGAGGCTTCTACCAACCCTGCTAGAAAAAGCCTTCTGAGCCACAACCACAATGGTTGTTCTCATTCCAAAAAGAGCAGGGCAGTCACCTACACACCCACTGACCCTCAGGAGGAGTTCTGCTGAAGACTTTTTCAACATCATGGAACGTCCATACAGAAAGTAGCCCAGCAATGCTGCACTATTCAGGGTGGACATGGAAGGCCTCATTTCCATTTCACTGCGCATCTTCATCAATCTTCTCTGAAGAGATTGGGCTTACTTGCCTCAATGGGTGATGACTATAACATGCTTCATGTACCATATCACGACTAGTGTGCTTTTGACTGTGAAGAATCATGGAAAGAATCAAATGTTGCTATATTTGTTGAGTCACTGGCTTTCCAGGAGCCTCTGTATATGATTTAATATTCTTAAAACTGATCCAGTACAAATGGACTAGTTTGGATTTTAGGCTAGTTCACTTGGATCAGTGTTGTTCAGACAGATTAAATGCATTGTTGGGCTATAAGTGGGAAGAAGCAGTGAGAAAGATACCACATAAAACACTGTCAATGAAATGTAGCTTTTGATCGGTCTGAATATAAAACCTCAGCGGTTGGATTTTCAGAACATTGTGATGTTACATGCCTTCATGTAAGAGTTTGGTTGTTGATGAGATGTTTTATTTTACTGATGGAACAACCACTTCAAATAACAACTTAGAAACCACTCCATAGTGCTATTCCAACTGGAGTAAAGTAATTGTGCTATAGGTAATCTGTACAATTTTGACCAATAAGAAATCTCGGCATACATGACTGGGATGGGAGTTGCTGCTCAATTTTGTTTTCTTACGTCACCTCTATAATAATGTGTATATCACAGTACAGAAAGTATCAGACTCAACAGTGCTTATACAGCATAGTGAACAGTACACCAACCAAAACTTTTCAGTCAGCAATGTCTCCACTGATAACATATTAGAGGATGACAATCTTATAACTCATTTATAGTAATGATGGAATTTTTAGTTTGAAAGAAATGTCTCACCTCATCATCTGAATTTGAGTGTTGTACATTGTATAACACCAGAGGTTTGCCTGAGGTATCTGTGCCATATAGAACCACTAAATGCCTCCTTGAGTGCCTCCATGCTTGAGAAAAACAGTAAAATCTTTTCCACAGGATAGGACTTTGCACACATTCACATTCAATTCACATGGGATCTGCATAACCTGAGGTTATTTTTATGGCTTATTTTAGAGAAGGTAGTGCAGTCTGTAAAAATGATTGACATGGCATATTTGAACAGGACTAAAATCCATGAGAAACTCTTGTAATGTTTACATTAGCCCACCTCCCCATGTTATACTAATCCCATCCAAATAGGGCTTATGATTGACTTAGATGATGGAGATCTTTTGCAGGAGGGATGTAATTCCATTTAGCAAATAGACAAAGTCAACACATTCTCACCATCCCCCAAACCTGCGTAACCAGTCAAAAGGAATTCCACGACTGCTGCTAACTTCTTCAGAGATAAGCATGTATAAATTGCTTCAGACTTCCGAATGACTTCAGAATGCATTGAGCATAATCGTATTATCTAGCCCCTGCGGGCACTCTGCGTTTGCGTACATGTGGAAAGTATGGGTTCATGAGAGGTCAGCGGAAGCTTTCAACTGATCTGCCGGTTGTTACTGTTGCTATGTAACATTTAGCTTTAGCTGTATCCTTTCATAATTGAACTTGTGCTGCAAACGAAGAGGAAAGGTCGCTCCAGGGAATTTTCTGTATGCTTGTGTGAGATCGTTTGTTGTAGCTCACAGGAGGCAGTCTATTTAACTGTCAGAATAGGTACTGCAGTACAAAAATGTAAGAAATGATAAGACACAATAGCATTTTTCAAACTTTTCTGCAGTCACCAAAGTGTTTTCTTGTCTTAAAACATACGTTAAACCTTAGAAGTATTAACTTGCGTTTCAATCTTAACATTTAATTGTTGTAAGGTGATTGCATAGTAAATATATTTCATTTGAAAACAAGGCAAAATGTAAACCTTTGTCTATACAACTTATATTTCATCAAATTAAAATTGTAATAAATATGTTTTACTGTATATGGGCATGTATTTGATATATTTTATTTTCTGCTACAATACATGCTGTATAACATTCTCTGTTGCACATTATGTAATGACCAAAGGGTTGAGGTTTACAGTTTGTAACAGTGTGGGTTGTGAATAAGAGTTTGTCTCTGTTGGCTTGCCCACACCAAAACAACTCAAAATGTTGCTGCATGTAGGCTGAAAGACAGTATAGATGTTTCTTCACCTCTTTATCGGCCCCATCTAGATGCAATTACGCATTGAGTGGAACACAGCCAGTGGTCATGAAATCAAGCACAGGGTTGTCCATTCTCAAAGCCTTAGATATTGATTAGTTAAACCAGAGGAGATGTGTTCAAGGCCTTGGATGTAGACTACAGTCTGACTGGGAAAAAAACATGACCAGAAGCTTTAGAGTGCTTTCATTTGGGCAAATTCATGTGTAATGGATTTTTTTTCCAGGTGAGAGACATCCACCTGTGGCTACCACAGATAACACACACACCTAAGCATGTACATGCACATTTACACTATACATACATACAGTTAGGAAAATAAGTATTTGAACACCCTGAGAATTTGCAAGTTCTCCCACTTAGAAATCATGGAGGGGTTTGAAATTTTAATCTTATGTTCATGTCCACTGTGAGAGACATAATCTAAAAGAAAAAATCTGGAAATCACAATGTATGATTTTTTAATAATTTATTTGTTTTTTACTGCTGCAAATAAGTATTTGAACACCTGTGAAAATCAATGTTAATATTTGGTACACTAGCCTTTGCAGAGGTCAAACCTTTCCTGTAGTTGTTCCCCAAAATCTTGCAATACATGGCCCCGGTCATCCTCTCCTTAATACAGTGCAGTCGTCCTGTTCCATGTGCAGAAAACACCCCCAAAACATGATGCTTCCACCCCCATGCTTCACAGTACGGATGGTGTTTTTGGGATGGTACTTATCATTCTTCGTCCTCCAAACATGGCAAGTGCAATTAAGACCAAAAAGTTCTATTTTGTTCTCATCTGACCACAGCACTTTCTCCCATGACTCCTCTGGATCATCCAAATGGTCATGGGCAAACTTAAGATGGGCCTGGAAGTGTGCTGATTTAAGCAGGGGAACCTTCCTTGCCATGCATAACTTTAAACCATGATGTCTTAGTGTATTAGCCACAGTAGTAACCTTGGAAACAGTGGAGCCAGCTCTCTTTAGGTCATTGACCAGCTCCTCCCGTGTAGCTCTGGGCTGATTCCTCAAATTTGTTAGGATCATTGATACACCACAAGGTGAGATCTTGCATGAAGCCCCAGTCTGAGGGAGACTGACAATCATGTTTAGCTTCTTCCATTTTCTAATAATTTCTCCAACAGTTGATCTTTGTTCACCAAGCTGCTTGGCAGTTGCCCCGTAGCCCTTTGCAGCCTTGAGAAGGTTTACAATCTTGTCTCTAGTGCCTTTGGACAGCTCTTTGGTCTTAGCCATGTTAGTAGTTGGGAGTCTTACTAATTGTGTGGGGTGGGCAGGTGTCTTTATGCAGCTAATGACCTCAAACAGGTGCTTCTAATTTAGAATAATAAGTGGAGTGGAGGTGGACTTTTCAGAGGCGGACTAACAGGTCTTTGAGGCCCCAGAATGTTTGCTGATTGGCAGGTGTTCAAATACTTATTTTCTGCAGTAACACACAAATAAATTATTAAAAAATTATACATTGTGAATCCCAGATTTTTTCTTTTAGATTATGTCTCTCACAGTGGACATGCACCTAAGATGAACATTTCAGACCCCTCCATGATTTATAAGCAGGACAACTTGCAAATTTGAAGGGTGTTCAAATACTTATTTTCCTCACTGTATACACTAGCAACCATTTTCACTTGTCAATTGAATAATTTTTATTTTAAATGCATTTAAAAAAACATGCATATAAAAACATAAAAATGCATTTAGATGTCTTAGTCAATATTTTAATTTGTAAGTCATTCAAAGATAAATAATATATTGTAGTTGTGTATTTAAAATATTTTGGTGAAATTATCTGCCTTTAAATACAAAATTTATTTTGTTTCTTTTGTAAAAACAGATGTATTCACCGTATCCATTCAGAAAATGAAAAATGCAAAACTTTTGAATGATTGAAAAATTTTAAATTCCCATTTCTCTTTATATTGTGTGTAAATGTCATGATGACTGGACCAAAAGAAATTATCCAAAATGTCTGGTTCCATTAACTTCCACTAAAAGTGGATTATGAGATTATGAATATTCTGTAATATTATGAATATTCTGTAATACATTTTATCACTTTACTCAGTTGTTTTAAAATCATCTGCAGTTCTGTTTGTTATTATAAATGCTTTAAAAATGTTTGTATTTGTCTATTTTTTTTACATCTTCAGTTATATAATTGCACAGAAATAATAGAGTAGAATTATTTGATAAACTCTTCTGCCACCACACTGCTATTAATCAGACTTTTAACATTAGTGTATGCATAAACACAACCAAATTGGACAAACTTCAGCCAAAGGCATATCTCTTAAATAAACATATAGCTATATATTTTCTGCATATGCTTAAAAGATGTACAGTGTTTGTTTATGGTAGCAAACTCTATGTAAAATAAACAAAAATATAGTCTATTGTCCTCCAAAATGGTATTTTCCAAAGGTATTCTTTTACAGATGACTAACTCACATCTTAAAATTATTGTTATTTCACTTCATTGAATGTGTCTCTATTAGAGGTCATTGTATTGTATTTTGACTCTACCCACATTGTGCTTGGTTTACATTTTTCTCTTAAAGCATGCTACTTGAATATTCCTCCTATGTACTGTTCGTAATCTCTCTAAAAGCTTTTGAATGTAATGACTTGTTTCAGACTTTACAGTAACAGCAAAATATTTCATTTTATTTAACTATTAATCTCAATCTTTTAGTTGTTTCTTGGAGATAAAGTGCTTTTTGTTGGCTATTTTGTACAAGTTAGGCTGTTTTTTGCTGTATATAAAATGAACTGAATGTTTAGACATTTTGAAAGTATTCTTCATGATTGTAGGCATGTGTATAATGTGCATTATGCTGTGGTCAGTGTCAGCGTTTTCATGTTTTTGTGGATTATTATGTACCAAGACTTAAAAGATATATATTTATAAATGCTTACAGGATCAATAGAAATGATATTCTTAAAAGAGTATTTCAGCATTTATTAATCTACTCTCTATTTGTATTGGATATTTAGTATCACATTTTCCTTTGCCAAGAAAACAACAGATACCCACTTGACCCAACAGTCATCAGAAGCCAGTGGGCAGTAAAATGTTACTATGGCTCATTAAAATCATGGCATTAAATAGTCAATAAGGCAGTCATGAAGCTTTCAGTTTTATCCTGGATTGCTGAGCAGAACTACAGGAAGCAACACACTCATTTACTACATTTCCCATAATGCACTTGGACCTTTCCCAAAAGTTTGAGTGTCCTTAAGTCAGAGTCTTTTCCTTTTGGTTTCTCAGTTGACAGACATAAGATTAATTTTCTTTGCAGAATAAATGTTCAGTAACATTGAGAAGGTGCTTTTACATAAGACATCAATTAGAAAGACTAGAAATAAATAAAATTAGTTAGAAATACATTTAAATATAATACCTGTAAATAGTACACAGTCATATCAGTATATTATGATCACCTACATAACAGTAGCAAAGACAAAATCACAGTTTGAGCTGTAGTTTTGTACTGCAATTTTTTTTTCACATGCATTTGCATGACATAATATTAAAATGAAAAGTAAACAATTAGACAATTAATGAAGCTTTTCTTGTGAATAGAAAGCAATTAATGTAATTATTGAAAGTTCCTTTTAGTTAATCAATTAAAATGAAATAATTCTTAACAGGTTTTTATTACCAAATGCAGTTGTGCCCCTGACTGACAAAGAGTGTGGTTATGCCCCTCTTGATTCTCTATGTGCTACAAGATGTCTAGATATGCCCCTGGTGAATATATAATGCACAGTGAAAGTACAACAGTTTCACTATAACAGGATAAAAATTATTATGAAGTTGTTTTCCACTCAAAATAGTAGTAAAATCCGTGGTTTGGTTTTACTTTCTCATACATTTTTTGGCTTCTATGGTGATCAGGCAGAACCTTTGAAGGCTCAATCTGCAGTACTACTGTAGATTGATGAATTATTATTATTTTTTCCTTCTGTAACACAGATTTACAGAAAAATTCATGTTGTGCAGAGACATTTTGCATGAACGCTTATTGAAGCAGCTGCCCAGTGGCTTCAGTTATAAATGTTTTGAGTCACTGATTTTTCAGTATAGGAAAGTATCAAAATTATTATCTGTGATAATTGACTATGCTATACATGAGGCAGATAGTGATTAGGTTGAAAAGTGCTGAATTTTTAATTTAATGTGAATTGATGTATGCTATGCTGTGACACCATAAATTGAATTAACTTTTGGTTACAATGTGACATTGTCTTAGTTGTGTTCTCAGCCAATTGGCATGTGGTTTATAATGCCAGTGTATGCCTCTGTTTGTCTGTAATTGTGTGAATCAGTAATATATTCATGTATTCAGGCTTTTCTAAAGGTTGAACTTTGTCTTTGATTGTGTTGGACATGAAAGAGTGACTTAATTGGTGTGGTGTTATGCAGGCTTTCTTTTTGACATCCTGCTAGCTGAGTGTTTAAGTTCATCATATGAAAACAGAAAAAGTTGGGTTTTTACAGCCATGCAGTGCAACACTTGCTTTCACCAGTTTTGCTAAGGTTAAACAGGTCAGCCCATTAGTAGAATGAAGCGGCGCTGAGCCAAGTTGGAATGAATACCTGTTGACGTTGTGGCCTTCAGAGGGTCAAGTTGAGCACTCATGTCCTGGCATTTCTGCATTCGTGCTAGCCTAGGGCCTTATTGGCTAGGTTATACTCCCCTCCACAATCATGAATCAGTCTGGCGCTACACACAGTCTACCTTCTGGCCATGACTTTATCAGCAAAAATATGTCATGTTGGTGTGGGCCACCACTGAGAAGCTTCAGAATAGCTTATTTAAAGGGATAGCTGAGGACAGAAGTCTAATCTACAGAAATTTGCTCTTCCCAAATGTAGTTTTTAAGTCAAGTCATGTTTAGTGTCTGAAGTTGGATTCTTTAGGTTTGCTCAGAAGCATGAGGCTGAAGTAGTTAAAATCATGGAAGCTTATAGACATAGGCTTGTAGAAGCTTATGATTTCTCATATTTCCCACATTTGTGAGAGATTTCACCCTTTTATTTTGAGGTTCTGGGTGAAAATCTCAGCCATGTTATGTAAAAAAATTTATGCATAATTCAGTTCTTGGGACACTTTTGGCCAATATCTTTGGGCAACTGACATATTTATCACATTAGTTGTTGATCTGGAATTAACTGTAATCATATACGTTTTGGAAATTTATTGCCATACGTGCAATCAATAAAATGTCACTAAAACAGCTTAATAACAGCATAGTAACCCTCTTGTAGTCGGAATTGTGTATTGCAGTATGTCACACAGTATCGAAAATACATAATGCATGCATAAGTTTATTTTAAATTATGTAACAGTTTAAGGCAAGCATGTGATGATTTTTGCATGCAGTTTGATGCTAACCCATCACTATAAACTTCCATTAATTGTTAATGGCATTAGATTTGTAGTTCCAGTGCAGAACTAATGAAGACATGAAAACATGCCTGACTGATTGCATTTGAGGTAAAAGGAAAATTGTGTAAATTAGAGTTTTGCCCAAACTGCTTCTTCAAATGTGTTCATTTAAGTACACTGGTGGAGCTGACTATAATTAATCAATGTGGCCCTAAAGTTATAACAGTGCCTATGCCAATGTTCAATGGTTAAATGTTATTCATAACCTGCCTCTCTCTCTCTCTCATATATATATATATATATATATATATATATATATATACATACACAATTGATGCCATTATTTTATTGTGCCTAACACTGGCATTCACAATAATACTGCTAATGCATTGATCAGCCAAAACATTAATACCACTCAGAAATGAACACTTGATTCTCATAGATGACACATTGGATGCTAGAGAAAACTGACCTGAGTTGCTTTCAAATGAGCCAAATATTTATGACTAGATGACTGGGTTGCTGAGGCCGCAAGGCTTTTGGGGTGCTTACAGTCAGCAGTAGTCAGTTCCTACCAACAGGCCTCCAGATTCCCCAAATCTCAATCTGAGCATCTGTGGAATGTACTGGAATAGCAAGTCAGATTTGTGACAACTTTTAGGATTTAAAGGATTTGCTGCTGATGTCTTGGTGCCAGATACCACAGAACACATTCAGTGGTCTTATAGTGTGCATGACTCTGTGGCTTAGAGCTGTTTTGTTGGCATGATGGGGACCAACAGCACATTAGCCATATTAGCAAATAATTTTAAATGTTATGGCTGATTAGAGTTTATTGACAGTATTTTGCTAGTTGTGAAGGTAGACTTATGTTGTTTTAGTTCAATAAAACAATATTTCTGCTTATACAGCTGGTATAGTTATTTAATAAATAATAAAAAAGTAAAAATAAAAAATAAATAGAATTCTAAACTGTCATATACTATATATTCCTGCTTGCAATGTTATTCTGCAAGATGTGATCTTAAGTTATCTGCAGATCTGTTAACTGTAGATATATATTTTTTAAATTTAAATACATTATGGTCTAATTGAATTACATTGATATGGTAAAAGTTTTGTGCAGTCTTAAAAAATGTTGTCAATTCTGTTTTTGACAGCAAAGAATCACAAGTGCTTAATGTTTTGTGATGAATTAATTTGGCTGTTTGTGACATTGTGAGCAGTTTTATTTAGTTGAGCTGGATATTTTGATTACTGTAGTTGTTGTTATATGTTGTGCTATATAAATAAAATCTATTTAAACATCAGATTGTAGTTTTTTGATTGTTTTGTTCATGTAATGTATCTCTAAATTTATAATTGAGTACAGACCCATTCTAAAAAAAATAGAATATCATGGAAAAGTTGATTAATTTCCATAATTCCATTCAAAAAGTTAAATTTTCATAGATTATAGATTCAGGGCCCACAATGTAAACAATTTCAAGTATTTATTTCTTTTATTTTCACATAATTTGGGCTTCCAGTTCATAAAACCCACGAAAACAGGATTTCAAAAAATGTGAATACTTTGGAGAAATCAGCCCAAACTACTTCTCAGTTTATGCAGAAAAAAAAGAAATTAGGATCACATCAAATCAATCAAAATATGGTTCTTTCAAAATGATTTGTCAATCTTCAATACTTGGTTGGGTGCGACATGGCATTGATGCAATCAGCCTGTGGCTTTGCTTGGGAGATATAGAAGCCCAGATTCCCTTGATGCTTGCTGCCAGCTCTTCTTTGTTGTTGGGTCTGGTGGCCCTCATTTTCCTCTTGAGAATACCCCATAGATTTGGGTGTTTAGGGGTTTAGGTCCAGCAAGTTAGCTGGCCAGTCAAGCACTGTGATGGCATGGGCATCAGACCAAGTTTTGGTGCTTTTGGCAGCATGGGCAGGGGCCAGGTCCTGCTGGAAGATTAAATCTGCATCTCCATACAGATCCTCAGCAGAAGGAATCATGATGTCCTCTAAAACATTCTGGTAGACTGCTGCAGTGACCTTGGATTTAAGAAAGCAGAGTTTACCAACACGTGCACCAGACATTGCACCCCAAATCATGACTGACTGTGGATATTTCACACTGGACCTTAAGCAGTTTGGGTTCTCTTCCTCACCCGTCTTCTTCCAAACCCTAGGACCATGATTCCCGAATGAAAGGCACACTTTACTTTCATTGGAAATGATTACCTTGGACAACTGGCCAATGGTGCAGCCCTTCTTCCCCTTGGCCCAGTTGAGACACTTCCTACGTTGGCTCAGGTTCAGAAGTGGCTTGACCCACGGTCATCTCTTTTGCTGGTGCATCTTCTCCTGCCACATTTTGTCCTTCTACTAGACTTTCCATTGATATGCTTGGACACAGCACTCTGTGAACAGCCAGCCTCCTTAGCTATGAACGTTTGTGGCTTCCCCATCCTATGGAGGGTATCAATGATGGTCTCCTGGCCAGTTGTTATGTCTGCAGTTTTCCCCATATTGAACCAAACTGAGACAATTGAACCAAACTGAAGCAATTTAATGACACCTGGGGAAACCTGTGCAGGTGCTTTGGGCAAATTTTTCCACAGTATTCTAATTTTTTTAAATCCTGTTTTCGTGGGTTTTATGAGCTGGAAGCCCAAATTATGTGGAAATAAACAAATAAATACTTGAAATTGTTTACATTGTGGGCCCTGAATCTACAAACCGGATTCCAAAAAAGTTGGGACACTAAACAAATTGTGAATAAAAACTGAATGCAATGACGTGGAGATGGCAAATGTCAATATTTTA
>BRDA01056306.1:0-12782 GCA_036984385.1 Crenuchus spilurus
ACATATATACATACACACACACACACATATATATATACATATACACATATACATACATACATATATACATACATATACACATACACATACATACACACACACAATGTGGAATTTCAATAAGTATCACTTTTCACGGTACAGTGAAAAATGGTTTAGTCTTAGCATTTCCTGCAGTTCTCCATGTCCTGCATTATGAAGCAAAGAATACAGGCCTACAGCAGCATAAAGGGGGTGATATACATTTCATTTAATGAGCGTGAGGAGTGGTATACCTGCAGTGTATTAAGGGTATTGTTGTGTGGTGTCATGGGATGAAACCTGTGACAAAAGAAGCTGAAGACTTGAGAAAGGATGGAAAACTCTGCCCTTTGAACTTGTAGGCCTTGCATACGTGTGTGATGCTTGCAGAGGGACACAGAGCAGCTGTGAAACGTGACAGGAAACTTAATCTGCTTTAGAGAAAAGGAGAGGCGAGTCCTTCATGGGCCCTCTTCCTTTAACTCATCTGTACACTTAGCAGTACACTTCCATATGTCATGCCACATGTTATATGTGCAGTACAGTTCAACTGACACTATATTATTATATATTAATACTACTAGTAATATTAATTATGAGAGTTATATTACTTTTGGCAGAATTGTCTATAAAGATTTTTCAGATAATCTATAAAAGAGGATAAAAAGCTTAACCCACCACAACATTTTCACAGCCTACAAGACAATTAAGTTGACCCAATGTAATTTGATCAATTTCTAAGCTTTATTTGCCCAGAACTCTGAGCACACAACAGTAGTTTTGTGTTCCAGTGTATGTGAAGCCTACCTCTAGGTACTTAATTTCCTTTGTTTTGGTTTATACTTCCTTTTTTCTGGCAGTTGGAGGTGGTCCAGCCTCAGGGTCCTTCCTTTTAAAAGAACCTGTTTAAACTATTTATCCATGACAGGTACAACTCATAAAATACAAATACTTATCACGCTGGAGTCTGAGGGTTTTTCAGATTCTCTGATGTAGTATGACATGGCTTGACTCTTTCACAAATTACACCCATTTAAATTAAAAGTGTTACACAGGCTTTTGTTCAGCACAAACCCAGCAACAACAGTGTCAAAACAGTAAGAGTGTCATCAATCTATATTTTGATTAAATCTGCTCTAAACTTAGACTTTCCAAAAATCTATTTTCAGATGTGCTGATATATTGTGAAAAACACACTCTAAACATTTCTAGCCAAGACATTTGAGCTCAGAACTGAATAAACATAGGGATTACCAACACAGTGGTCATTACAGTTTTTAGAAATTGTATGTGGTTTTATTTCTAAAGCTTTACACTAGAATTCCCAACCTGACAAAAATTTTCGTTGTCTCTCTCACCCGCGCTGGAATGCTGGATCCATTAACACCCTTTGTCTGCTGCGCTTGTCATGCAAATCAGCGCGTCGTCACACATTCAGTGTCACAGAGACTCCCCCTCAGTTTTAAGTCCTTTTTCCACAAAGGAAAAAAATATTTATATAAAATAATAGAGCAGGAATCATGCTACAGGCTTGCATGTGGGTATTCACACAAACACACACACAAGCCGAGCCAAGCGAGAGGCCGAATCGAGCCATGCAGCCAAGACCGAATACCAAAACAAAACTCGCCCTACGACATGCTCCCTAGACCCTACACACTAGCCCTCCAGACTCTCATTTACATCACATTACCTCTCGAATGGCTTACAAGAAGGTTTTTTTTCTGCAATCCTGGGAAATGCAGTGTTAACATATGTGAGTTGACGTGTTTCACTCATTCAGTGGTTCCTAGATTGAATATTTATGAGATGTGTGAACATTCAAGGTGTGAGGTCTGTGTTCAGGTGAAAGCTCTTTTGTTTCATGGGGCATATATTTGCATATTACAAACATTCCATGGGCGCTAATCCACAAATGGAATGTTTGGAATGACCATGCCATTATCATAATGAATGAAAAAGACACAGCTGTTTGACTCACTCTGAAAAACGTCTCTGCTTATTTAAGCTCCTTAAATTGGCCAACAGCTCTCTAGGAGTACCACTACTGCCCACCACAGGACCATGGCCCACAGGCTGAAAACCATTGCTCTCTAATACTAACATAGTATTACCAAAAACTTTTTACTACTTGTGTTTCATTTAGTTCTCAAAGGACAAAGATTTATATCATTTTTAGTAACCACAAAAACAGAACACTTTTTTATGATCAAAAATATTTTTAGATAATTGCATATGTTTAAATGTTGATCCTTTTGACTTTCATGTGTAAACGTTAATACTTCTGAACTTTGACTTATGCTGTTTGGCAGTTATTTATCATTTAAGAAGGGTATAAAGTTAGAAGGGTATAGTAGACTTGTAAAATGAGTCAGTCAATAGACAAAATGAAAAAGAAACAGAACTGCTCTGAGAATTTTAACAGAAGTATCTGGACGATGCACTTGTTGAAGAAGGTAAACTATAGTTGTGCAGAATGTATGCAGCCTAGCAAAAGTTTAGCGATGAGAGTGAGAGAGAGAAAAAGAGAGAGAGACGTGCTCTCCCGCTCCCCCCCCCCCAACCCTCCCAGGGTCAGCTGTTTACTGGATGACGCACATTGAGCCCCAGTTAATATTGTACAGGAGGTGCTGGCGTCTGACTGAGCATTCCATTACAAGCCCTTCATGCTGAGTTCACTCAGCAGCTGTGTTCTGATTTGGCCTCTGTTTCTCTCTCTACCTCCCTCTCTCTCCCCCATCTCAAATCCTGCCTCATTTACCAATGTTGCCAAGGAAGTATGACAGAATTCAAAGTTAGGTAGAGTTCACCTGATAGACACAAACTTTAGCTACAGATTGACAATGTAATCCACAGTAATGTCACAGGCAGTAAACAAGGACACAGAAATAAAGTAGTGACAATACATGTATACATCACCTACTAATAGATGTCACATCTCTGAAATCCCTTAAAATAAAGTTATTATTGTGTAAGTGTTTTGAAAGGAAAAGCAGGTCTTATGAGAAGCCTGCGCTGAACACCTTGCCAACATTCGGCAGTTTGTGGGTAATGACGTCAAGAACTTGCCAACCTGCAAACCACGCAGAGCCTTCACATAATCAAAAATGCTGAGCTGTATTGTGCTGTTAGAAGAAGTTACACAACAACGGCTGGACTGAGTAAGGTTTCCTAATGACTCTATTAGCATGAATGTTCGTTAATTCTCACATCAACATGAGATGATGACTTGGACAGAGATACAGCTGTACAGCCTGAACAAACAGCTTCAGTTAACAGAGCTATAATAAAATAACTGACGAAATACTGATACTGGCTTGCCACTAACATTGTATGAAGCATTCTAAGAGTTCTGACAGCAGTGCTTTCCATGAGGGCAGCTGTGTCTTAAAGGTTAGAGAAGTGGGCTTGGGACTAAAAGGTTTCCAGTTTGAGAAACTGAACCGGAAAGAAAAACTAAGAATTGCCATTGAGCAAGGCACCTAACTCCCAACTGCTCCCTGGCACTGCAGCAGGTGGCTGCCCACTGCTCCCAGGTATGTGCTCACTGCCCTCTAGTGTGTATGTATTGTATTCACTCCAGATGGGTTAAATGCAGAAAGGAATTTCCCTACGGGGATCAATAAAAAGTACCCTTTCTTCTTATCATTTTATATTTTGCTTTAACTTAGCACAGTAGCACAACAGTAAAGGAGAATTTCACCAATTTTCAAAATTCCTGCATTGTTCCATTGTCGAGGTGTAAACAAAGTGGTCTGATGTCAAATTGTGATGGGAATATTACCAACTAAATTATCTTTACAATGGTGGTAATAGGAAACAAAGGTCACAAATGTATATTCACTACAAATATATACATTTGATTTTATTTTCCAAAATGACCAGTGAACCTGAATGTTTTCTGAGTTTTCACGTGAAATGTTGATAATGCCAAAATTTTAGTAAAAAAAGATATTTATATTTAGTCGTACGAAATTGTATGAAGTATTTTTACATCAAAGGTTTAGTTCAAAATGATTGCAAAACAGTGTCTTACTCACCAGTTTACCAAATCATCCTGTCAGGAAGCTTTAACAGACATGTAACAGTTCTGATGTCTGTTTCTCATCATCACCGCCGTGAATAATTCAGATTGCGTGAGTTTCTGTAGAATGGAACATTTATCATCAAACCATACATCACAAGCATACAAACAGTATTACTTCTCAAGCTCAGTAGGTGAAACACATCATGCGGCCATTAATCTGTTATACAACCATTAAAGTAATATACTGTACAGAGATGGCAGAAGCACATAAGTCCCTTACATAAAGAAAAATACTGTTAATCAAGTACAGAATTACTCAAGTAAAAGCTGAAGTGTGATTCTTTTATTAACGTAATGTGCTTCTAAATGTACTTCATGTATATCACATGAAAATATGCTTAGGCTACATTCACATTACAAGCCACATTGATCAAATCTGACTTTTTGCTCAGATCAGATTTGTCCATCATGATGGTTCCCATTCACAGATATCGGTCTGTAATGTCAACGAATCTGTCACTGTCACTGAAACGGCTCATATGTATGGCAGGCCGTTTTAACATTTAATCCGTTTTTCTGACTATCCGTAATTACATTTAAGATATCTCAAATGTAATTATGACTAGACAAAACTACATTTTGACTATCCAGAATGGTAATTTAAGATATCTGCAATTACATTCTGACTAGTAATAACAATAATTCAAGATATCTTCAAATAGATTTTGACTAGTCAAAATTCCTTTCAAGATATCTCAAATGACGTCATTTGACAGGTCACACATCCGTAATTACAATTCAAGATATCTCAAACGTAATTATGACTAGTCAAAATGACATTTTTAGATATCTGAATTAAACGATTGCGTGTAAGCCCTTTTGTGCGGCACTGAGCTGTCCATAGTTGCCAGGTTCGCGGATTTCACGTCATATTGGGCTTGTTTGAAACACAAACACTATAAGAAAAGATAGGCTGAAAAGGGGAGAGAGAGAGAGAGAGAGAGAGAGAGAGAGAGAGAGAGAGAGAGAGAGAGAGAGAGAGAGAGAGAGAGAGAGAGAGAGAGAGACAGACAGAAGGTGAAGAGAACACAGTCACTAGCTAATATGACAGATAAATGGGGAAATACGAGAGGCGGTATTGCAAGGACTGGGAAAAAGAAAAAGGTTTGATGAACTGATAATAAATCCCTTAGTCATACACTCATAGTTGTTTTGCCATTTGCTTCAAATGTGTGACAGACATATATTTTGGGCTAGTTTAAGCTACTGAAGGGCGGGTTTTAAACTGACTTTGGGCTGGATATTTTTGTTGGACCTGGCAACCCTGGAGCTGTCCAAACAACTGCCTGTAGTGTGGAATCTCAGGTGGCTGCAATAGCGCTGGCCGTTCTGGGCAAAATTGTACGAAAATGCCACAGTATAGAGAATAACTCATCTGTATTTCTTAAATCATGTCGAGCACGAACTGCAGCACTTAAAATCGAGCTTGACTGACCTGACATTGCGGACCAAAATGCATTTTAAACTTTCCACCAAAATGCTACGAAAATTAGTGACATTTTGACTAGACAGAATACTAATTCAAGATATCTCAAACGTCATTATGACTAGTCAGAATGTTAATTTAAGATATCTTAAATAGAAAAGTGTTCTAATTCAATATATCTCATTCATTTGGACTAGTCAAAATTACAATTCTAGATATCTTAAATTTAGTTTTGCCTAGTCATTATTTGCTTTCAAGATATCTAGAATTAAATTTTCACTAGTCTATCGCCTAGTAACTATTTATCGCCTATCTAAAAAAAAGAATTTAAGATATCTTGAAATATGGTGTCATTCAAGATATCTTTAATTAGAATTATGACTAGTCAAAATAAAAAACAATATATCTTGAATTAACTTTATGACTAGTCATAATTTATTTGTAGATATCTGAAATGTGAGTTTCAGATAGTCAGTAATTCATTGAAGATATCTTGAATTGAAGGCGCCATACAAATCAATGGTAAATCTGTCGTAATTTCGACTAGTCAGAATGTAGTTAGAGATATCTCAAATAGGTATTTTGTCTAGTCAAAATAGAATTAGAGATATCTTAATTTTCTAATATGTCTAGTCATAAATCAATTTCAGATATCTGGAATGTAAGTGTGGTGAATCGGATTAAATGTTAAAACGGCCTGCCATACATATGTGCACATTGATGCGTATACACGTCGCCTTCGTCATCAACAACAGAAAGCGTCACATTTGTGCAGAGTTGCCAGGTTGGCAGCAATACAGTCTCGGTCAAACCACAGAGTTCGCTGTGTGCACGTATTTTGCACGACATAAAAGAAGAAATGGAATGAGAAATGTAGATTTGAAGAAGCTTTACAATTTAAAGCTCATAGATGTATGTGTCACTGTCACTTTAGATTTTGGGATCGTTTCAATTTGTGTAGTGTTACTTTCTGTTAAAAATCGGTAGAAGAGTTGGGGAATCTGGCAACCCTGTATTTGTGAGATGACTGATTTTAGTACGACTGGTATGTAGACGTTTTAGGTGCTGATGTGTGATGGTGTTTTCCTCAGGAGGACAGTAAACAGGTGGAGGACTGAACTTGATCAGGTGAAGGTGAATAAATGCCAGCTGGCTGCTTTTACAGCTCAGCGAGTAAACGAGAGAAGCCAACACTTGCTCACCCACTACGCGCATGCGTACAATTAAAAAAACGTCTGATCTGACCGGTCACTTTCAAGTCACATGTCCACGGATTGGATACGTATCACATTTAAAATTAATGGCTCTTAGCAGAAGTTGGAGCTCAACAAGTTTAGAACTCAGTATTATGATAGCCTCATACATGTTAATATTACAGTAACGCTTTATTTTTATGGCCCATTCAGTGAAAAACAGAGGCCCAGAATGTCTTTTAAACTTAACAGAGGCTTCTCAACGTTCTTTAGATGCAAAGGTCTCTCACATGCTATTGAGGCTGCTTTCCAGGGTTGTCAGGTCCAGTAGACAGTTGTCCAGCGAAAGTCTGACAGAATCCTTATGCACCACAAAACGTTTGAAATATTACCCGCGACTGCGTTTACGAAGTAGACTAATTTGGGGTAAAAACTACGAACCTGGCAACTCTCCGCCCCCTTTTTTCACAGGTCCCTTAATTGAACTGCCTGATTAAAATAAATAAATTAGACAAATAACTACATTTATTTCAATAAAGTACAGAGACTGTTTTGAAAATTTAGTGAGAAAAAGTAAGTATTAAACAGGCAAGTAAAGTTAAAATACTTCATTACTCACCACCTCTGCTAATATAAGCATATCTAGTACAGGCATATTTGGTGTTAACTTACATCATATGTGGTTCAGCAGGTAAATCAGCAGTCTGTTGGATTAAGCCCCTCCTAGACTGGAGCTAGACAAAGTTGGTCTTTTGTTTACTAGGTCTGCAAGAGGCAGTGATGGTCTAAAAGAGAGAGAACATGACTTGGCAGGGGGTGGGCTAAGCAGTTTGATCTCCTGAACCAGCTGGAAAATACTGGGTGTGAATGAACAATGCTTCCCCTCCCTAAACATCTGAGTAAAGCACCCAACCCACAATTGCTCCCCATGCGCTGCAGCTGTAGTAGATACCCACTGCTCCAGGTATGTGTGTATTTCTTCACTAGCGTGTTTATATTCACAGCATATATGGGGGAAATGCAGAGAAAAAATTCCCTAGCAAGGTTAATAAACATAATCTATTCTTCTTCTACTAGTAGAAAGACTAATCATATCAGTAAAGCACAACAAGACAAAACAACCACTTCTTCATAGCAACTCCTCATGTCATAAAAGTGATCTACCTACATCTGAAGGACAAAAAACTATATTTTAAAGACAAGGTCATACACAATTTGA
Source organism: Crenuchus spilurus (assembly GCA_036984385.1). Taxonomy (NCBI): domain Eukaryota; kingdom Metazoa; phylum Chordata; class Actinopteri; order Characiformes; family Crenuchidae; genus Crenuchus; species Crenuchus spilurus. The sequence continues at coordinate 7,944 of BRDA01056306.1, forward strand.
ATAAGGATGGTAACTAGTTTAAAAAAGGCATGAAGGAGGCTGTATATGTCAAGCAGCCAAGACTATGAGCTACTCACAAAAATGCATCAATTCACACCTTCAACCTTCAGAAATGAATGTGAGCGATCTGAGCTTAATAAGGTTCATGGCATCACAGGTGTGACTCACCCACTGAGGATTAAATGCCAAAGAAGGTTCCCAATGCTCAACTGAACTGCTAAAGCCCTTCAGATCACACGCCCAGTATAGATATCTTAAATGTATGCATGAGCTTGAATTTGTGGTAATTTTGTTACCAAAAAATTGTCAACATATATGAGACTGAAGCCTTACCTTCATTTTGATAATAAATAAATAAATAAATAAACACTTAAATCATTTGGAATCACATACTGTAGTATGTCAATTTTTTACGTTTGGATGTTTCTGTCTGGAAAAGACTTTCATAGTTACATGAAATGGTCAGTTTCTGAAACTACGGCTTTATTTAACTTCATGTGATGGAAAACTATCATTTTGAAGGATTTGTCTTCCAAATCGTTATATTTTTGCACCCAAGCTGCCCAAAATACACAAAGTTCCCATGTGAGAACAGAAATGTACTGTAAATATGTTGTTTCTGTATAACACTATGAAGGATGTTCTGAAAATGCATTAGAAACCACTTTCATTTTTTTCATGATATACACTGTTGAAAGTGGGCTTATAAATATCAATGCTGTATTGTAATTAATGCCACATTTTTAAGAAAATGTGTTGACCATTATACAGAAAATTTAGAAAGTCCTAAATTCCACAATATTACAAGTTTGTGTAAAGATTAGGGCTGTCAATCATGATTAATCTCAGAATTTCACTTTTTTAATGTAGAATTTTTAAGCAAAACTGGTGGCAGACATAAGGAGATATATGCACCTTTAAGAGGGAACTGGATTGGCTTGTTCAGACAGATGTTTTAATGCATTTTTACTTAAGACTTTGTACACACTTGCCTTATACTACAACATTTTATGTTAATACAGCAGAACATTGACTTACAAGTCTAATTCATTCTGCGATGAAGCTCTAACTTAATTTGCTTGTATATCAAATTACATTTCCAAATTAAAACCACACCAATTTTTTGTTACGTTTTTAAATAAGAAAAATGTACGTTATAAATAACAAATAATGTATAAATATAATACATAGTACACAAGAGAATGTAAAGAAATTATTTATTTAAAAAAATTATTAACTGTACTTACATAAAAAATCATACATTATTTATCAGTGACATTTACCTTTTTCACCACACTTTCCTCGTGTTCCCTTGCGTGTCGTTTCAATAAAATCATGTCCAAAGAGCCTGGTTTCTTTCTCCATTTCAAAATGTTTAGAAAATGAGTGAGATATGCTTGTTTACAAAGTGCTGCACCACCTCTTCTTCTCTGCAGTGTCAGCAGTGGTCTCTGCACTCATGCTCATTAGTGACACCTAGTGACAAGTGTTGGAAGCTCTTTCGCTTGTTATTTGGATCTCGGTTCACATCATAAAGCAAAAAATCTACAGAGTGATGGCTCATATCTCGCTAAATGCAATGTAATGTAATATCTCACTTGACCTCAGGTGACGTGACCCACATAGCAAATCAGGCATTCATCTTAAAAGTCAATCTGTACATGTATACCACATACAGACACTCATGCTCTCACAGTTGCATTGCAGCTTGCTTTGGAGTTTCAGTGCAGGGTGGTCTGCTGGCTCTACTGTCTCTGTTTATATGTTGTGTCAGTCTCTGTGTTTCCCGTATCTGGGCTATTCCAGTCCTAGTCCTGATATCTAAGCTGTTCTGGGCTCTATCTGTTTTGTTTTTCTATACCAAATGATACTTCACAGCAGTGTTTAAATAGTTTTCATTTTCATGTTCAAAATTCATGTTGTGTTTTCCTCAAAATCAGAGCCTGTTTACTTTTTATAATGTCAACACTGAAAATGGCTAGCTAGCTAACTTTCCTAGCTATGATACTGTAGCAAGTGAATGACAAGACTTCCTAATTTAGTAAATAAAATGCACACATTGGTATATTCTGTAGTAGGAACTGTTTAATGTTCAACATTTTAATGCTAATAACAAAATAATTATTATCACCTTAGGGTCTTGTTATAGTGGTGAGTAACAATGCTTTATCTCAGTGACACATAGATAAGCATTCTATACTATATCTATAGCATCCTTAGGCAATACTCCTAACACTACATTTGGTATAACAGAAACTGTGTAATGCATCAGTTATCATTCTTTGTTTGATTGTTCTCAAGCTTTTGCCCTACTGTATAGGCTCAACTCTGGGCTTAGAGTTATTTGCCTTACTGAAAAAGGCCACTGGTGACTGAATTGTGATAGTTTTTGTGTTGTTATGGCACCTGTACTTTTCTGGTCTCTCTACTAGCCTTGTCTCTATGATACCTTAACTGGCCTGGTCTAAATCTTGCCTGCTGTTCTTTTCCTCCACTGGTTGGGTCTTTGTGGTACCTCTGCTGTCCCAGTTTCTACACTCTGTACAGTTCCAGCCCTTCCACTGATCTGATCTTTATGGTACATGTGCTGTCCTAATCTCTGTATAGATCCAGTCCCATCACTGGCATGCTCTCTACGGTACTAACCTGGCTTGAGCCTAATGGTTGTACTCACTGACCTCACTGAATAGATAGACACTAAGATCAGTTTACACTGGTGACTGCAGCATGTCCCAGACTGAGGGAGAGACTTTCTCAAAGCCAAAATAGCTCTGACAGTGTCACAATACGCACTGCTACAGGATACACTCATTCACTCGTCTCAGTTTCTCTTACTGGCATCACTAACATTCAGACACACAGAATGAAGACACGCACATGTACATATTTTATACTTACACAAATACACATTACATATACTTCATATTACATTTGCAAATGGACACATATTCTAAAGCACACAGTGCAGTCAGACTTATGCTTTGTGACATTTCATGACATATAATGGGCAAATTCAGACTTCATTCTTCATGTTTCTAGCTATGTGATGTACAAAACTAAACCAAAGAGGAAGAGTGACTGGCACTAGCTTCTGGCCTCAGAGCTCAGCATTCCCAGCATGCATCTCTGTGCCTCCTGCCAGCTCACACTCAACAGGATCAGGATACATGCTGGAATGTGTTTACATCTCACTGTGTACCTGTAAGTCTATGCTGAGCAGCACAAACTCTAGGCTCCTAGTGATCAGATCACTGCCTCTCAGTGGCAGTCCTGCAGGACCCCTGCTTTGCAGTGTACAGGATCTCAGCCTCAGTATCACAGGACTCCTTTCCTTACCTCTGCAGGAGGCTGAAATATGGATCTGCAGTACATGGGTTTTTGGTGTTGTCTATGTTATTTTAACCCCTACCAATGAACAAACAAAAAATATATAAATAAATAGTTTTGTTGTGTTTTTGCTTCGATTGTTGTTTCATTGCAGACAGTATGAACTCAAGATATTTCATGTTTTTTTTTCTGGTAACCTTAAATTAATTTGTTAATATACATCCAGTCCTGCATTTCAGGCCTCCAACACATTCCAAAAAGTTGTAATGGTGAAGTATTTTCCACTTTTTAATGTTGCCATTCTGTCTCACAACATTTAAAACACACTTTGGCACTGCAGATACCAAACAATGAATTGTGTTTTTTTGTCCTATTCTCCTGTAAATACATCTTAAAGTTTGCAGTAGTACAGGCTAACAAACACAATTTTAATTTCCAAATTCTTCACAAATTGTCTATTGGGGCAGGTCTGTACCCAGAGCCGTGTTCTTCCACAGCCATGCCTTTGTGTGCAGCATGTGGTTTTGCATTGTCTTATTTAGAAATACATGAATGTCCCTGCAAAATCAATCAATCAATCAATCAAAATGTATTTTTATAGCGCTTTTTACAACGGACGTTGTCACAAAACAGCTTTACATAATTAGTATCAGACAATTTGAATCTAAGCCTGACGTGCACGCCGAAGGCAACAGTGGCAAAGAAAAACTCCCTCAAGGCTGGAGGAAGAAACCTTGAGAGGAACCAGACTCACAAAGGGGATCCATCCTCCTCTGATCAAACTACTGATAGAGATTTACATCCTTAGTTAAATCTGACATTGTGCTATAGTATAAAACAATAATCATATTAATAATAGTAATCATTGTATCCATATCAGGTATCATAATTAAAATGCAGTAGCATTAGAGCTTCAGTCCGATCATTGCTAGTAGTAGATGTAAGTGAGCAGCAGGTCTGGTGTCAACCGCAGGAAAACCCACTACGGAACAGAAGGAATTGACCGCAGTAGGTGTAGTGGACCTGGTGGTCTGTTGCAGACTGCAGAAGAATTCAGCCATCAATTACCTTCAGTGGCCATTTCCTCAGAAAAGAGAGAAGAAAACAAAACAAACAGCAAACAGAAACAATTAGGCTGAGTGCAGTAAAAACATATATGAATGTTTGCATTGAGATGGCATCTGGTCAAGCTGACTGGAAGGAAGGAAACCAGAAAGAACATAGATATTAGAGCATCATCAGAACAGACAGGTATCCATCCATATCACCATCATCAAACCTCCAGCATGTTGGCACAACAAGATTTCCGCAATTCCCCATGTTCATGAAGTCCTGTAACGACAGTAACTGGAAAGGAGAGGTTAATTGCAAAAAGCTAAACTGAACAGGTGGGTTTTGAGTTTTGATTTAAAAGTAGAGACTGTGTCTGCATCCCGAACAGTAGCTGGAAGAGAATTCCACAGTCGTGGGGCTATATAGGAGAAGGCTTTTCCCCCGGCTGAAGCCTTATAA
>BRDA01056306.1:12792-31265 GCA_036984385.1 Crenuchus spilurus
GTTGTCTGGTGGTCCAGGTGATGTGGATGACGCCAGTTAAGGAAGACAAGGCATCACCCAAAAGGACGCCAACTGTGGTCTGGACGACGAGTGAATGTAGATGATGATCGTTACTAGCCTGACTTAGTGAGCAGCAGGTCTGGTGTCAACCGCAGGAAAACCCACTACGGAACAGAAGGAATTGACCGCAGTAGGTGTAGTGGACCTGGTGGTCTGTTGCAGACTGCAGAAGAATTCAGCCATCAATTACCTTCAGTGGCCATTTCCTCAGAAAAGAGAGAAGAAAACAAAACAAACAGCAAACAGAAACAATTAGGCTGAGTGCAGTAAAAACATATATGAATGTTTGCATTGAGATGGCATCTGGTCAAGCTGACTGGAAGGAAGGAAACCAGAAAGAACATAGATATTAGAGCATCATCAGAACAGACAGGTATCCATCCATATCACCATCATCAAACCTCCAGCATGTTGGCACAACAAGATTTCCGCAATTCCCCATGTTCATGAAGTCCTGTAACGACAGTAACTGGAAAGGAGAGGTTAATTGCAAAAAGCTAAACTGAACAGGTGGGTTTTGAGTTTTGATTTAAAAGTAGAGACTGTGTCTGCATCCCGAACAGTAGCTGGAAGAGAATTCCACAGTCGTGGGGCTATATAGGAGAAGGCTTTTCCCCCGGCTGAAGCCTTATAAATTCTAGGAACTAGTAAGAGACAGGCACCCTGAGATCTGAGTAATCTTGGTGGGTCATAGTGCGTGATGAGGTCTTGCACGTATTCAGGGGTTTTATATGTTAATAAAATGATTTTGTAATCAATACGATATTTAACTGGAAGCCAGTGGAGGGTTGATAAGACTGGACTAATATGATCAAATTTCCTGGTTTTAGTGAGGACTCTGGCTGCAGCATTTTGAATTAACTGGAGTTTATTCAAGTTTTTGCTGGAGCATCCTGACAGTAGTGCATTGCAATAATCTAATTTTGAAGTAATAAAGGCATGTACTATTTTTTCTGTGTCAGGTAGAGATAGGGCATTTCTTAACCTAGAGATGTTACGAAGGTGTAGAAAAGCTATTTTTGTAATGTTACTTATATGCTGATCAAATGATAAGTCTGAGTCAATTATGACACCCAAATTTTTAGCTGATGAGCTTGGATGAGTAAGGGAGTCAGCAAAATGTAATATTAAGTCAGATACCTTATTTAAAGCAGACTTTGAACCTAGGAGGAGGACCTCTGTTTTGTCGCTGTTTAATAAGAGGAAGTTGTGCGTCATCCAGTGCTTCACATCTTTTACACAGTCCTCCATTATCTTTAGTTTTGGTTTATCATTTGGTTTAGCTGATATGTATAGCTGTGTGTCATCAGCGTAACTATGGAAGGTAATGCCATGTCTGCTAATAATTCTGCCCAGTGGCAGCATATATAGTATGAATAATAGAGGTCCTAAAATGGAGCCTTGTGGAATTCCAAATTGCATTTTTGTATGATTAGAGGAGATATTATTTACTTTAACAAACTGGTAGCAGTCTGTAAGGTAAGACTTAAACCACGAAAGGGCTGTTCCTGTGATTCCAACTACTTTGTATGTTATTTAGTCTTTCTAGTAGAATAGTATGATCAATTGTGTCAAAGGCTGCACTAAGGTCAAGCAGCACCAGAATAGATACGCAGGCGAGAAGGAGGTCATTTGTTATCTTAACTAAAGCTGTCTCAGTACTATGGTGTGGCCTAAAACCTGATTCAAATTTTTCATATATGTTATTATTATGCAAATATGAGCAAAGTTGTTGGGCCACAACTTTTTCTAAGATTTTAGATACAAATGGCAGGTTTGAAATAGGTCTATAATTAGATAATATGCTAGGATCAAGATTTGGTTTCTTAATCAGGGGTTTTATAATGGCTAGTTTAAATGATCTGGGCATGTGACCCAATCTAAGGGATGAATTTAAGATTGTTAAAAGTGGATTGATTATAACAGGTAAAACCTCTTTAAATAGTTTAGTTGGTATTGCATCAAGTGTGCAGGTTGTACAGTTTGACGAGTAGATGAGTTTATCCAATTCTAGTTGTGGAAGTGAGTCGAAGGCCTCTAATTTTTCTTTAATGTTTATATCTATATTAACTATATCAGATGACAGACTGACTGGATTTAATATTGTGCTATTTATTGTTTTTCTTATATTTAAAATTTTGCTGTTAAAAAAGTCCATAAAATCATTGCTTGATCTTGAATGCAGCATATGTTGCTCTAAAATTGTAATGTACTTTTCAGAAGTATAAATGTCCTTTACCAATACTGATTAATCTGACACATTTCCACTGTGTAATGGACCATCCCAAATAAATCAACACCTCTGATCATGTTTAATAACACTAACTGTATTGTATTTTATAGTAATGTATGTACAGGACGGGAAGCCGTGGCCTAGTGGTTAAGGATCTGGTCTGGTGACCTGAAGGTTGCCGGTTCGATCCCGGGCAGGTCACGACTGAAATCTAACCCGCAATTGTAAGTCGCTTTGGATAAAAGCGTCTGCTAAATGCCTCAAATGTAAATGTATTTAATGGAACCTCATTATTGTTTGCTCTGATTATTGTACAATTCGGTTATCGGAGACTATATTTGGGGACATTTTGTCCTAGTTATTGTTCATCCGTGTGGTTTTCATAGGCTTGCGCCCGCGACTCACTGTTACTGTCATAACTTCTCTTTGTTTGTCATTGATAATGCTAAAATCAAACTAAAACCTGTCACACTAAAGCGCCAGCATGCAGCACCACTGCCTGAAAATGGGTGCAAAAACAAATAGCAGCCAAGAACCCTGAGTATGGGTGCACAAAAAAAGGCTTCCAGCTGTACCACACTGGCACACTCTAAAACAGAGAGTAAACCCATAAGAGAGATGTTAATTCATTCATTTCATTAGTCTTTCATATTTATTTCTCACTGTTTTAGTATGTAAACAGTAAAATGTATGTTCAATACACCGGAGTGTGTGTATATGAAGTGTGTCAATTGTGAAGCGTCCTTGGGTGTCTAGAAAGGCACTATATAAGTGTAATGTGTATGTATGTATGTATGTACTTGATATATAATTTCTAGTGGAGAGTAAACGGCTGTAAAAAAAGTCTATAAGCACAGTCACTAGCTTGTGGGAGACACTAATACTGAGCTAACAAAGCAGTGACATTGTTCTACCTCACCCTTCTACTATTGTAGACTGAGTATCTAGAGCAGCAGCATTTGTGGATTTTATTATACAGTAGTCTCAAAATAACTGAGACTGATAGAAAAAAAATCATCTGAAATAAAAATTGTGTTGTCATGAAAAATGTTTTAAAGAATTTTATTGAATTTAAGGAGTGACCCCTCACATTTGAATGGCTGTTTATCCATATTATATGGAAATTGCTAGATTTTCCAAGAAGAAAAACACAACATATGTAATCTTATGAATTGAAATTTTATTCAAATAAATAGCCACATAAATAAAACAATCTCTTTCTCTCCCTTCCTGGCAAGTACACACACACACATTTTCACACATCCAAGACACGTGTACAGTCAGCAAGCGGATCAAGTAAGTATATCCAAAATTTTAACAAAAGAAAATTATAATTATTTTTATTTATTTTATTTAATTTTTTAACAGCTCTGCTTTCAAAAAATAGTGTTCTAATAGTAACTGAAGTAGCACTAAAGATGTTTCTAACCCAGCAGAGGAAACCAACACTATTTTTAAAATGAGAAATAGTCATCAATAGTCATAAAGTGCATTATTTTGAAACAGCAAAAGGAAATGAACGTATAAAAAGGGGGGCTTCTGATCTACTGAAAGCCTAAAGATCACATTTCTCAATGTGCCTATATTCACATCCTAAAATCAAACCCGAAATCAACTTTTCTCACCATTTGTTCAGAAAAAGGCACAAGTGTGGGTGGTGAGTGCAAAGGTTTACAAAAACAGTTAAAAAGAATAAATAAAAAAAGGGAATTAACACTGTTTCTCTCCATCATTTTTGCCCTCAGCTTATCTTTTTCAGTCACTGGACTCAAACCCTCCCACTTATGTGACCCCTAAATATAGTACAGTTCATCTAAAGGAGCTAACGTTTGTAAAATGTGTAGACAGATTGGAGCGTTTCAGGGGTAACTTGCTTTTAACAAATGGAGGTGCAGCCAATGTTAAACGCAGGAATTTTACAAATAAATATCTATCATACACACACACACACATACAGAAACACTGTTTGAAATCTACTTTTAGCACCTAATCACAATGTCTCACAAGAACACTTCAAATGTCTGCCTACGTACTTTGACTATATTGCTACAAGGAGAAAACACAATATACATTTTTGTGAGTACAGCTGTGCTCCTCTGAGACAGGGGGCTTCATGTTTGCTACGAAAATGCTGGAAAAAATTGCTTTTCCATCTTCATATGGATCTTCAACTAGTGGCAGCTACCTCAGACGTGAGGCTGTAAGGACTGTAAAAGAGCTACACTTTGTGCAAAGGAGAGCTTTCCGCCTTCATGCCATGAGTCAAATCTGCTCTCTTTATGGCTTGCTGTAGTTCTGCCGTTTTACAAAGCCAATCAAGAACGCAAAGGCAACCTGTGTCATAAAGACAAGCAGCTCTCACGTCATTTCCCTGAACCAAACGCTCAAAGTCATTCAAACAGAAAAGAAAACCAAAAGAAAAAAAAATCACCATCAGGCTTCAAGAACCTGTTGGTTTCCTACATCAGCTTCTTCACCTGGTACTACAATTCAGTGTGAAATATTGCACTAATCCCGTATGCTTTGTTCTGTCTGCGCAGAGTGCGTGCTAAGCAAGCGAATTCACACTGGGAAAGGGCTGAAGGGTCGAGGGGCCCGCGGAGTCCACCGTGTACCACAGAGTGAAACGGGGTCACTATTGAAGGAGGTAGTGATATGATTACAGGAGTAACTCTGCCTTCAGCTCATTTTCTTTTTCTGATGATCGGGCTGCAATCAAGTGACCAGGCCGGACAGCAACTCCTAAACCACAAGAGATCAGCAAAAAATAACAATAGCTATTCTGGTGTGTGCGTTCAGCATTACTGAGTGTCTGAGTCTAGGCATGACATGGTGCTCAGCAGCATAGGAGGTCATGGTCTCACACACGCATACACATACTCTCTCACATCTTATGGTCAGCTGATCTAATGAAACATCAGGGCAGTACCTATTGTGCTTTTCCTCTTAAGCTATCATTGCTTTCCCCCAATGATAAAGTACCTAGAAAGTCCCTCTCGCCTCATAAAGCAGTTCTAGTTCCCCGATATCGCTCTCAGCTTGTTTCACATTGCAGTTCATGAAAATGATTTTTTTTCGTTTTGGAAGTTTAGGATAAATGTGATACTGCATTTTCTTTGAAAGACTGGTATAAAACAATGTAAAAAGGCAAAAAAAGACAAAAAAACAACAACTTTGGTCTTTTCCAGTGAAGTGAAAAAGTAACAGCAACACAGTTAATCTGTTAGCTCTAAAAGTAAAAGCAAAATCTAGAAAACAAATGAACAAAACAAGGTTAAGGAAGACATAACTGTCCTATTTTCATACATACACAATTCGTGAAAAAGAAAAAAAAAAAAGAAACTCAACTGTCTGTTACATAATCGTTTGTTGAACACGGAGGTCAGTCCTTTGTATTTTCTGTGCCCACTCCAGTGAGAGCCCTCATTTCACATGCTGAATCAGAGACAGCGGGGCATTCAGTCTTTTATTGCTTCCTCTGGATGGGAGACTGTAAGAGGTTAGGGGTAGGACTTCTGCAGAAAAGTTATTGCTTCTTGTTTCCTCTCATCACTCCATCATACATGCACGGACACTGATATGGAATTGCATGATTCTGCAGAGTGTTTCTTTGTTTTCTCATCTCAGCGTTGGGTCTCTTTTCTCTATTTTGTCCATTCAGTTTTTCCCCCAGATATTTCTCTCTGGCATCTGAATTAGCAGCTTCCTTCTGTTGTCATTCTAGTTTAACTTTCATTACTTCACCATTACGCAGCTGCTGAGCTGTTGTCCAGTGCAGACCAGCTGCTCCTGGAGCTCAGGGCCCTGGGGGCTGCTGCTAGTGCCCAGGCTCCAGCCCATCTGATGTGGCAGAAGTGGGAAGTGGCCCTGGGTTTGAGTTTGGGTGTGGAGCTGGAGGTGATGCTGGGTCTGAGGGTGTGGGTGGAGATGAGGCTGCTGGCTGATATGCAGACGGGCCTCCAGAAGGTGGGCTGCGGATGCCACTGGAGAAAGGGATGATGATGAGGAAGAGGAGGATTCCAGAGGCTGCATCTGCTGCTGCTGTTGCTGCCATAGGCTGTGCTGAAGTGGCAGAGGGGTCTCCTGGCACACGGGGTGCAGGGGCTGGTTGGGTGCCTGGCTGGGGGGATTTGAGAACAGGGCAGCAGGGGCAAAGAGGCTGTTGGAAGGAGGGGAGGAGGGCAACTGGTGGGATTGGGACAGGTAGAGTACAGCCTGCTGCTGGGGCTGAGATTGAACCTGTGTCTGATGTTGGATCTGCAGCATCCTGAAGAGAAACCACCAACACAGAGACAAATAAATATCAACTCCGCACATACAAAAAGAAAAATATCCATAGCATATTCAACTCTTACTCTTAAAAACAAAAATGATTCTCTACAGTACATGTGCCTCACCGCTGCTGATGCAGGACCTCCTCCAGCATGCTGCGACGTTCCCTGGGGCCACCAGAGCCCTGTAGGCCTGATGGGGGGCAAAGAGTTGGGCCCAGTGATCCTCTGCTGCCTCTGGGACATGAGGTTGGTGGGCACACCTGTCTGGCCAGACCCTTGATCTTATTCAGGCCGAGCAAGCCTTTGGTGCGGGTGTTCTTCCTCAGCTGCTGACGGAAAGCCTTCAGTCCTGCACATATAAGACATTCACCAGTCAGCTCAGAGCAGCTAAAGAAGGTAGAACTCTCTATAACTATTAACCCTAAAAATAAAAAATTATCTGTCAATGTCATAAGAAAACTCTGTAATCTGGATTTTTGGTTGGAAGATTTCTTAATCAGTGAAAATAAATGGTCCCAATTTCTCATCATATTGTTTTATATTTTATATATATGTGTAATTATTTGTCTCTCTATCATTCATACACACAGACATACCTTGTGTGAGGGAAGTGTCTGAGGCTCGTCTGCCCTCCTGGAAGCTGACTGCATGCAGACTGCCCTGATTCTGCAGGAGGCGGTTGGAAGAGAGGGCAAGAGGGGCTCCAACTGGCCCTGAGGCTCCAGGCCCCATCCCAGAGGACAGCAGAGCCGAGAAATCTCCTGTTGCTGCAGCAGACAGGGCAGGGTTTGGGTTCGATGAAGATTTCAGGCAGCTGTCTGAAGAAGCGCCATCTGAAGGGCTGATGACAATACCTGAGAGGTTCAGAGGAAACAGGAGGTTAGGAGACATTTCACTTCTTCAATTATCAATATTTTTAACCATCAATGTTATTTTTCTTATTTGTAAAAAAATAAAGTGTAAACATTGTCCATTGAATAATTTACAAATGCAAGGCCTTATGGACCCAACTGACACGCTCCATGACTCGTTCCTGCCTACTCAACACTTATTTACTGCGATATGATCATTTGAAGGCAGTAAGAGTGCTGCATCAGCAGTTAAAGATGCTTTTTCGTATTTTTTCCTTATCACTCAGCTCAAATCTTAGGAGTGGTAGTTAACAGTGATGTCTGTATACGTCTCTATATGTGTGAGTAACTGCGTGTGCTTTCTGAGTCAGCAGTGTCAAAACCAGATCAGAATGTTCTCTGTGTTAATGCAACTGTAGTGAATGTGTGTCACTATTGCATCAAACTCACATGGTGGGTTGCACTGATGGAAGCGAGTAGACACCTCGGCGAGGGTGTGTCTTCTGGAGGCGTTGCTTGGAAGTGGAGGAGGTGCGACCTGTAGAGCTAACTCCTCCTCCTCCAGATCACCAGGTCGTACTTCCTCGCTAATGGTGGTCTCCAGCAGGCTGTTGGGCGAAATGGAGCGGTTCCATAGCAACCCATTCAGACTGGCCTCCACAGGGCAGACCACCCGCTGCACACAGAACAAGAATTCGGTTTCCTGAATTTGCGCATTTTAATTGTTGGCTTAATGTATCTTGTATTCAGCTGTAATTCTTATATACTCTCTTAAATGATGTGTATATACAGAAAGAGAGACACAAAAGGGGCAAAGAATTTGGGTTGAGAACTCTCATTGTTAGCATTTAGTGATGTTGAATGAAGCAGAGACTGCAGTGCACACCTCATAAAGACTATGGCTCTATTTCCTGCAGGGTTGCTAAAAAAGAGTGGGAGAAAGGGATGGCGTCAGCGATCCTAACCTGAAATAAACCTCCTTGGTCACACTCTATCTGAGAGTGGACTGGCGGGTTCATCTTGGCAGTGACGGGGAAGGCTGTCCTGAAGCCGTCGGACGATTCCATGATCACCTTGAAGAGAAGAGGACAGAGGAAGAGCTGAGTCAGCCGGAGGAGGCAGGAAGCACAGACAGGGATGTAATGTCACACCGGAGACAGCAGATACAGCTTGAAATATTTGTCCGAGCAGGACATGACTATTCATGCTGGGCTTTAGCCTTGTTTTACTTTTTCCTCATTGTTATCCGTGCTGTTTTGTTTGAAGGCTGTGATTGATGGATAAATGAAGTGGAACTTAAAAACATAATTCTGGAAAGCTAATTATGGTATTCATTGTTTTTAACAATAATCTAATGAAGGATGTCATTGTTACAATATAAATGTACAGGTGTTATAATATTGAGTGTTGAGTTTGTTCTCTGGCTTGGACTGAAGTGTCATGCTTGAGCTCTAGCAACAGCTCAGCTGAGGTAACTCACCTCCGGACTGGAGGAATCAGATGTGCTTCTGGTCCTTTGGTTCCAGACTCCACACTGCCGGTTTAACTGCTGGCTGCGGTGCTCTTTGACCCGCTCTAGCAGCAGGTAGTAGATAGCCGAGAAGTGATTATAGCTGCTGCTCTGGAGAGACTGAACAAGAGCAATAAAACAAATATTCATGAATTAGTGGCCATATTGGACAAAGACAAAAAAATCAAAAATTCAAAAATTCTCTTAACCTCTGCTGATGTAAAATATATGACACCTTTTAAAATTTTACATAAAATGTTTCAATGTAAATGGCAGCTTTCAAATAATGTAAAAAATTACGAGCTGATACATTTTCTTACGACAGTAATGACATTTACTTGCCTGCTTACAAGCAAGCAGACTGTTTTAAGGCTTAATGTCTTAAAGGATTGCAGTATGAGCTCAAAGCAAAAAAAATCTAGTGTGACAGCTTTTAAGAACAGATGCTCCTGTGTTTATCCTTTGGGAGCCAGCAGGGGTATATATTTAAAGGCATGGCAAGAGGCAGGGATAAACAGTAGTTTTTCACTGTGGCGCCTACGAGGTGACAAAATGACAACTTAAATCCCTCAAGCAACAGCTATTAACCTTTACTGCTGACCCCCAAGTCCCTGAGCTACAGTGATCTAACCAAATTACTCACATAGCTTTCATCTATCCCATAACTCTCACTAAACTGTCTCCATTCATGATGCTTTACAGCTGGCAAAAGCCCTTGGTTTACATCTGTAACACTATCCCTCTCCGTCTGCCCTGTCCTTGCCCTCACCTCCACAGTCCTCTGCCTGTCGATGCCCAGTGTCTGCATGATGCCCAGTACGGGCTCGCTGTAGTCACCAAGGTTGGAGTTGTAGTCGCTGAGGGAGTGCGAGAGTGTCTGGTGAGGGGCACTGGGGTCCGCCAGCATCCATCGGTGCTGCTTGATCTGGGCTATGGAGATGCGTTTGGCTGGGTCCACTACCAGCATCTTCCGGATCAGGTTCTCACAGTCTGTCAGGTAGAGGGAGAACCGTAAGACTCTGAAGCATCACAGAGGACATTATGGACAAGCAGTGATTGCATTATAAAAGATACAAGGGTGTATGGGTCATCAACAAATTCTAAAGTGGCTAATAATATTTAATGTAAGTTATAATAGGTTAAAAGTTATTGCAGCTGCAGAACAGGACATTAGCCCAAATAACACATTGTATGGCTTTTCTTAAAGACTGTACCTTCTGACATGAAGAAGGGTATTCTGAAGCGTCCCTCAGTCACCCTCTGTCTCAGTGCTGGCAGGCTGTCTCCATCGAACGGAAGGGAACCACACACGAGGACATAGAGGACGACACCCAAACTCTGAAAAAACAAGCACACGATATTTGAATACTTTGTCTTCTGTGTCCACAATTTCATAGTAAGAGGGATGTAAGGCCAAGTTAAAGGACTCGTACCCAAATATCTAACTGTGGGCCTTCATACTCTTTTCCCTCAAAGACTTCAGGGGCAGCATATGGTGGGCTTCCACACCACGTAGAGAGAGGCTCGCCAGCCTTGTAGAAGTTTCCAAATCCAAAGTCTGAAAGGACGGGACAGACAAAAATCAATAAACAATAGACAATAACATTCAGTACAGTACACAATAAACTATTCAACTATTTGTATTAAGGACAAATGATAAGTACAGAACAATGGACAATAATACAGACAGTCCTTAGCAGTAATGAGTGTGTCTTACATCTATTGTTCAGCAGTGTAAACCCAGGTACATTTAATCCTTATCTCGATATGATTTAAAGTAAAAAAGAGCAGAAAAGAAAGAAAAACAGAACAGGACTTTAAGCTTTTTGTTAGGCTACTAGTGTGCTGCTCATCAGCAGTGCTGTGCTTCAGGCTTTGGGGGTGGATGTGGGGGGATTATAATCACCTCACAAAACTGTGTTATATAAACAGCCCCTACTGAAAGATTTGTATAGTAACAAAAGAAGCCCCTTTTTAAGACTCCGCACTTTCATTATCACTCTGGCCTTGTTTCAGTTTGCTTACAATAAATACAGCTTGTGTTCTCTCTAGTAGATGCCATAATATGCCAGAATATGTTTCTATGAACACAGTGGAACATGAACATGTGACCCTAAATGACCACATCAATGTGCCCACCTGCCAATTTGATGTTCATGTTGCAGTCCAACAGCAGGTTCTCTGTCTTGAGGTCTCTGTGGACTATGTGGTGTCGGTGGCAGTAGTCCACGGCTGTAAGGATCTGCCAGAACTTCTTACGGGCTTCAGCTTCACTCATCCGCCCGTTAGACGTCAAGTAGTCTGCAGACGAAAAGGAGGAATTAGGACAGAGCAACAGGGAAACAGTGAGGTGTGTATGCATTAAGTGATTATGTGAATGTGTAAGAGAAAGTGTACTTGTTTTTGTACATTTCCAGGACCAGCTATGTGAATGTGTGTGTGTGTGTGTGTGTGTGTGTGTGTGTGTGTTATGCAAGCGAGTGTGGTAAAAAGGCTCTGAGAGAACATGACTGAGAGGCTCTTTGACATTTTACTTTTTGCAGGACTGACAGAGAGACAGGTGAGGTGCCAGACGTGTTTGAAATCCCAGGTGTGTGTACTTTGGGGAGGAGGAGGGTGTTATTGAGGAGCTTACACTCTTACATGCTTACATAAAAGCTGAAAATCCCACACCTGTTCGCTTGCCTGTGGGCTCAAAGCTACTCATTCCCTCCCCTCCACCTGCCCTTCTGAGCTTAATACATCTCTCTTCATCCCTCCATCAGACCCCGTTACCTACAGCAACCTCACAGAGCGGCTGCGGGAGGGCCGGGAACAGCAAAGTCAGTGGATGCCTGCCAGTCAATGTTCTCTATGAGCACCATGCCTGACTCATCAGTGCCAGAAAAGACAGATCAGAAGTTGCCTGGCACTTACCGAACATCTCTCCATTTTTTGCATACTCTGTTACGATGTACAGCATGTCTTTGGTCTCCATGACCTGCAGGGACACAAAAGAAGGAGATCAGAGAGGTGCTGTTGGTTTTAAACGGGCTAATAAATCTCCCTTTACTGCCTCATTAAACTTTAATGCTGGCATTAAGCAGTGCTTGTGAAGAGGGCTCAGCTCTGAAGTGTACGCTGAGAGCCAGACACACACACACACACACACACACACACAGACAAACAGAAAGAGTGCCCTGATCAGATCTCCTACTCACTCAGCTGTGTCACTCACATGCTTTTGCTTTTCCATGATATAGGCCATTGCATAAGAGGACACATAGTCTCTTCCTGAATAGCCCTTATTTATGGGAGAATATGCCAGTACAGAAGCACAAATAAACAGCATTCCTTTCCAACGCCGTTCCCAAAAACCTCAGCTGAAATATGTCTCTGATTCATCTCTACTTCCTTATTTACAACCAATAAAGGAATAAAAGAACTAAGAACTTCACACCAAGTCAACAAGTCCCAGCTCGTGTTGTCAGTGTTATATAAAGGTGAATACCACACTCAGTTGGAAAGAAAAAATAAAAATGAAACGCAACAAGAAACCATCCTGTCCTCACCCCTTCCTGGAATGTCCCGAAAAAGTCCCAGGAGAGCCTGAGGGAGGACGGATAACTCTACAGTAGCACTTGTGATGGACTGAGCTGTTGCACAACGTGTCCCGAGCTACACTCCCTTTTCCTCTGCTGTGAAATTACCCAACACCCTGAGCCTCAGGACAGCAGCAGCCTGTAATGTGGACGCGCACACACACACAGAGGCAGAGGGTTGTGTGGGTCATTTGATATGGTAACAGGGCAGTCAGGAGCTGAGAGAGAGGAAAACAAACATCTTTGTTTTCAGATAAGCTCCATTTCTAGTGAATCCAGCTTTCTGCGTCAGCCCAGAGGTGCCAGTGATGTAAGTAAATGCACACAGATAGACCTGTTCAGCTTTCCCGACAGCGCGTGTGTACGCACAGATGGAGAAGACAATGATCAAGCCATGACCTATTAAACTCTAAATAGTTCCCACTGCATACTTTACATAGACGTCACTGAATAATACATTGTACTTGATAATAAGCTTTAAGATGAGTAATTAAGCCTCAAGCTTAACTCATTCTTGTTCTATTAAATGTTCTGGGTGGTGTAGATGTACCTCAGCACTACCCATTTGAATATATTTGATTACGTGTCTTTTTCCTCACAATCAGTTTGGGATTTTTCTGTTGTTTTGTGAAAAATCAGTAGTCCCAAATGAGCTAAAGACTGTGGTAACAGCTTTTTAGCCACATTGCTTGAAAATATTTTCCAAATTTGTGCTCATGAGGACAATCTTTTCATACGTTATTATCTTCTACATGCATTGGTTTTAACATCACAGTTGCATCTTACAGCCTCTTTAAAGTGAATGACAAAATCAATGCAATTGCAACAAAACACATGGTAAACAAAAACGGCTGATGGATGGTAAGGAAATGCATCTCTGTTGATATTTATCTATCTATTTATTAAACATCTGTTGATATTTTATCTATTGAAATTTATTTTTAATATATGTAACTTGTATTTAAGTGCTTAAGTGCATGCTGGCTACCTGAGTGGGCACATAAATAACTTGTAAATGTAAATAATAACAATACATTTTATTTGCTTCAAAGCAGAATAGTCAACTGATTTTTTTTATTAATTATGATGATGATTATGATTAATTATATATATATTTTTTT
The DNA here is from genome assembly GCA_036984385.1 of Crenuchus spilurus. Taxonomy (NCBI): domain Eukaryota; kingdom Metazoa; phylum Chordata; class Actinopteri; order Characiformes; family Crenuchidae; genus Crenuchus; species Crenuchus spilurus. Next base: position 26,423 of record BRDA01056306.1, read on the forward strand.
CATAATTAATGCATGAAAGAGTTAAAGTGTCTTAAATATTGATGGTAAAGGCGTAGAGGGTTAATAGACAAATAAATGATCTGTATGTCATTGTGTCTGAAGAGAGAGAGAGCGATGTAAGTGAGGAAAAATGCCCAAAGAGGTCACTGCATTTACACAAGCTGCGCGAGAGAGGAAATGGCAGCTTATCAGCAGGGGTCAGAGGTGACTAGTTCTACATATTTCTTCTCAAGTGCCTCTTTTCCCCCCTCTTGTTGACTCTGTTTTTAAATAAACTGAGCAGAGGGCTGCTATTGGGACTGTGAAAGGAGAACTCAACCATACGGGACATGACCTCATGATCTCAAAGTTGCCCATTTGGGATTGATGTAGGGGTTGCAGAATGCAAGAACTAAACACTGCCAATCTCTTACACACATACACACGATCTACCTCATAGCCAGTGCATTTAACAATGCCCCTCAGCAGCTGTAATGAGGAGTGTAAGCCCAGGGTGCAGTGCGTGTTATTCTTGTCTGAGCGGATGAATCCAGCCTGAGAGGAATTCCTTAGCAGACCTCTTACACTGCATGTTAATGCCACATGCTAATATAAAATGCATGTTAATGCCTCAGACCCTCCAAGGACCATCCTAGCTACCTCCCACTGCAACTATAAGCAGGTCAGTGTGTCATCAGATGACACTGAGATTATTTGGATTAATGTGGGACAGAGTGCTGTGCCTGATAAATCCCACACATATCATACTGCATACTTGATTCCTTCCCTAGAAACCCCTTCTATTAGGCTTGGCAGGGTAACCACAACCCCCCCCCCCACACACACACACACACATACACACACACCGCAGCGAGCTGCTTTCCAGGGATTTTGGTTGTTGCGAACACTTTCGCAACCCCAACGCACCACTCAAATCCACAAGCTGGTAATCTGCGAGGAAGCAAAACAACCGTCAAGAACCCAGACTGTGAAAGAATAATAAGGCCAAAAATGCACTGAGAAAATACGCAACCAGCATTTGCCAGAAGCAGCGTGTGCCTGTGCGTCAAGACCAGTTCCAGTGGCCAAAGCGGATTGGCCTTCTTAAAGATTTTTCCTCATTACAGACAGATAGCTTCACGTGACAGAGCAGACACATTGCATTGAATTGAACCAGCTCTAATTAATCCGCACACTCAGAACCCTCACTCCATCTCCTCACACATAACAGTTCTTAATATTCAGAGCAACATACAGTGAGACTCAGCAGTCTGGCTTCAAATCATAACACTATGCAGTCTCTTATCATATCACAGACCTTTATCAAAGATACCAGTGAAGAAAAGAGCAATATGCAACCAAAGCTAGACAGAATATAGAGGTGCTATTGTGTGATAAATAAAAGCACAGCTATGAACAGCAGTGAGGTATGATAACCCTGTCCCTCAGCCTATTTATACATTTCATTTCACCCAGATACACCTTTGCAAGAGCATAAATCAAGCACACACATATATCTGCATAAACTGAGGCACATATATATATATATATATATATATATATATATATATATATATATATATATATATATATATAGTGAAGGAATACTGATTGCAGACTTACCTGATAAAGCTTAATGATGTGCGGGTGATTCAGCAGCTTCATGATCTGAACTTCTCTGTAGATCTTCTCCAGATTGGAAGAGTTCAGTCGAGTTTTATCTATGATTTTAATGGCAACCTATGTAATAAAATGCAGAGATAAGTTTCATGCATAGTCTGTTCAAATGTGTAAATTATCTCCAATTGATACAATTAGGCTATTATTTTACTCTCTTAATATTACTGGTACAGTGCATACACATACAGTAAATAAACAAAACCAGGATTCAGATGTTACATTAGTAAGGTCAGAGTTCAATACCTGTGTTTTAGTCACTTTGTGCCTGGCCAGTTTGACCACTGCAAAGTTTCCCTTGCCCAGTGTTCGGAGGATTTCGTAGAAGCCCACCTGAAGAGGCCTTCCCTGGACAGTGCTGGACTCACACCCCGCACTGCTCTCTCTCATGATTACCATGATGGAGAGATTTGTGGGTTTGTATGCAGCAAATGTTTTGTAGGATGATTTCTATTTGGAAACGGTGCCTGAAAAAAAATAGGATCTGCCTGTAAAATGCATGTTTTTTCCACATAAATCCAATGTCAGAGATTCACAAATAATAATAATAATAATAATAATAATAATAATAATCTCTTACACTGAAACTAAAATTCATTAGATACTTAAGAGGACAACCCTACATCAGCAGAATCATTATGTAGCATCTGTCCCTCTGAAATATGAAGCTATAACTACACGGCAATGGATCCCAAGCAATACAACATTAAATCTTTATCTATTGATTAGGTCATATTATCAGATTTTTCTGCTCTGTTTGTATTATTCCATCAACACAATGCAGGCAACACTTCATTAAAAATAGTCAGAATAAAATGAATAATAAATCTAAAGGCTACAAAAAGTTCTAGTCTTACAAAAGTCATCATAAAAAAACTTCACACCACTGTAAGAATATACACCTATAGTTCTGTGTAGTTAGTTTGAATAATACAATGTGTATATAACAAGTAACAAATAGTAAAACCAATTATTTGTAGTTTAAAAGGTTTGTTACAGTGAGCAGCATAGAGCTTAAATAAAGAAGTGTTCTTATAGCATGCAGTAATAAAGAAGTGTCTATTGTGTTCTAATACAACAGTATGTAGTTAGTTGTACCTGTATGCATAATATGTTATATCAAAGCAATGAGTACTGAGCCATAGCAATATAATAAGTTATAATAAAGCAGCAAGTACTGAGCTACAGCACTATAAGTTGTAATATATCAGTATAAGTAATAATAAAGCAGTAAGTGCTGAACTATAGATTTATAATATGTTAAAATAAAGCAGTGAATATTCAGCTATAGCAGTTATTATTTAGCAGTATAAGAAATAATAAAGCAGTGAGGTCTGAGCTACAGTTATTAATAATTTATTAGATATAGTTATTTGTAATATAGTAACATAAGTTATTATAAAGCAGTGAGTATTCAGTCATACCAGTATAAGTTATTATAAAGCAGTGAGTATTCAGTCATACCAGAATAAGTTATTACAAAGCAGTGAGTATTCAGCTATACCAGAATAAGTTATTACAAAGCAGTGAGTATTCAGCTATACCAGTATAAGTTATTATAAAGCAGTGAGTATTCAGCTATACCAGAATAAGTTATTACAAAGCAGTGAGTATTCAGCTATACCAGTATAAGTTATTACAAAGCAGTGAGTATTCAGCTATACCAGAATAAGTTATTATAAAGCAGTGAGTATTCAGCTATACCAGAATAAGTTATTATAAAGCAGTGAGTATTCAGCTATACCAGAATAAGTTATTATAAAGCAGTGACGTCTGAGCTACAGCACTATAAGTTATATTATAGCAGTGACGTCTGAGCTAATAAGTTAATAAGTCATTATAGTTATAAGTAATATAGTAAGTATCTAGCAGTATAAGTTATAATTAAACTATAACAGTATATAGTGTGTTATAAGCTGGCTACATTGAGTTATAACTGTAATAAAGTTGTAATAAAGTACAGTGAGTTGTAGTAGATGAGTGTTACTCACCCTACAGCACTAACACATTCCTCCTCCTTACTCGGCTGAACTGTGTCTCTGACTCGGGTTTGAAACTCATTCCTCACTCACTCCTGCTGAACACCGCGCAGAGATCTTTAACTCTTGTCTTCTCCTCCACGCATACTCTCTCTCTCACACACTCACTCTCTCACACACACTCTCCCGTCTCACTGAAGCCCCGCCCCCCTCGCGCACGCCCCGCCCCATTGACGTCATCCCGCGCGTCAGAGCGCCGGAGCGGAGCGCAAGGCCGCGCTAGCGCGCGAGACACCCCGTTGCCGGGGCAACGGCGCGGCGGTGACGCGGGCGCTGATGGAGACGTTGCTGGGAGACGGAAAGGATGACGTCAGTGGCAGGGACGTGAGAACCACGTGACCGCTTCTCGCTCACTCGTGCGCCCTCTCTCTCTTCTTGAACGTCTGAGTGATCAGATGGAGAAAGCGAAGTTTGTGACTTTACGAGACTTCTGAGTGAGAATAACCTGTGTCGTGCACAGACTCTCTGTCTCTCTCTGTCTCTCTCTTTAGTGTGATTGTGGTGTGAGTACTACAGTGGACTAAGCTGTGAACTGTGCTGTGTTGGAATGAGTTAGAGATGAGGTGAGGTGGTGATCATCTAACATCATGACGTCACTGTTGTCACTGAATGCAATTAAATTCACACAGCAATGCTCCAAAATCTAGCAGAAAACCTCCCCTGTATAGGAGATGTAGTTGCCCCAACAAAAGCAGGATAAACTCATTTGTAATAATATTGTTTTCAGAAGAAACAATGAATGAGCAGGTGTTCCAATACTTTTGTTTAATCTCTCTCTCTCTCTGTGTCTCTCTCTCTCTCTTTCTGTCTGTGTGTGTGGGGGGGTGTCTCACACACATGTAGGAAGGCATGTGCACATGTACAATTTTAATGCACTTAACCATAATTAGGATATTATACTGAAATCAGAGTTTACTGCTTTAAATTTCATGGTTTTATGCACACACACATTAACCTGACACGTGGATGCACACAATATAGATGCACATCATTCATTTTCTGCCTTCAAATACTGTGCTGTGCATAAGGTTCTCTTCTCCTTCTGAAAGTCAAGGTTGTGCGTAATCTGCTCTGCTGCTCAGACACACACACACACAGAGAGAGAGAGAGAGAGAGAGAGAGAGAGAGAGAACGGGGGGGGGGGGGGG
>BRDA01056306.1:40875-51738 GCA_036984385.1 Crenuchus spilurus
GGTTTTTTATCTTATACTACTTTTTCAAGTTTCTTTATGATCACGTACAGTTTGGAAAACTTATAACATTTTTATATAACACAACTATTAAATTAATTTTTTCAATTTAACAGTATATAAAAATAAGTAATGCATATTTCACTATATAAGGTTTGGAACTCTAAGATTTGAGACTCGATATTCGGTTATGACTAGTTTCCAGGTTGTTTTCCGAACTTGACAGTGAAATGTATATTATATTTTATACTGTCAGATGGATTTAATTTAATACTTGTTAAATTATCAACACAATATATTTTTACAATATTCAAAAGGTTTGACATGCACTAGTATTTCTTTGAACTTTTTCATCATATTCTATTTTTTGGAGATGCTCTAGTACCACTTCTCCTGAGATCGCTACCTTGCCGTGGTGGAGAAGCTTGAGAGAACCTTTGAATCTAAGAGCGATACCATCTGGAGCTATGCTCCTGGTAGGGCCACCCTTGATGGAAGAGGAGGTTCCAGACAAAGAGCAATCACACTCCCTATCCAATGGGACCTGGAACTGTGGGCTGCAGCACGGTTCTTACAACTTTTGGTGTTAAGATGCTTAGCTGCTAATAACACTGGATGTTGATTTTTATGATGAGGTGTATGCTACGTGCAACTTAGCACAACATCGAGTTGACTGCAGGGCTGACAAGAGATTGGGATGCTTAGTCAGTCCATTTATCCCACAGAGCACAAATGAAGTCGAAAACTAAGAATGCCATACTGGCTTGGACGTCGCCCAGGATAAAAAGGTCCGCGGTACCCACTGTGAGGGACAGGGTGGGTATTGAGAAGTGTCAACCAGAGACAGATGGCATTGGAGAGAAGTGACTCGTCTGTGCAGCCTACCATCGCGAAGTGATGATGGTGTGTGACATGACATGACATGCTCTAGTACCATGAGACAAAAAAAGGAAACATGACATACGTCTGACCCAGATAAACATTACAATAGTTATTCACAACAAAACAGTCAAAACTGAGAATACTCAGTCCTGAATAAGAAAAGGTTGAGTTCATACTGACATTCCTGTACATACTTAACATCACTGTCATTACTTTGATCATTCTGAGAACAATGTGAGACTTTAAGAAGAAACAGGAAGAACCAACACTTTCACCATCGTGTTACACACAGGAATTTGACCTCTGCCTTCAAACCATCTGTGTATCTGTGCTGAGTAAACAAATACACACACCAGGGGACAGTGGACACACATGGACAGCCCCATAAGCTGCCCAGGGAGCAGTTGGGGATCTAGGTGCCTTGCTCAACAGCACTTCGGCTGTGGGTGTTTAGGGAGGGGGATGTACTGTTCATTCACATGTGCTCTCTGTTCTCCTGCAGGCTCAGGTCCCAAACATGCTTCTCTAACCTTTAGGCCAAGACAGCGAGAGTTCTGCTAAAACTCACGATAAAGATGTGAGATCACGGAGGTATTTTCTCCAGATAAATGTCTGAGCACTGGGCGTCTTAAGCTAAGTGTCTCCTTTGAGTTTCCATCTGATATTATTCTTGTCTAGAAGACCACTGGGATGTTAAGGAGCTCTCCTTTTTGATATCTGATAGAGGTTGAGATCGCATGATTTACCATTTTGTTACTGCATAGGCAAAATTTACTTTGTGGACACTGGAGGACATTTCCCCACCATTTTCTGAAATGACTTATTTTGTCCCCACCACTACACAGTAAATCTGCCAGTGTTAAATCTACACTATTAGAGTTAAATTAACACTGACAGTGTTAATTTAACTCTAATAGTGTTGATTTAACACTGGCAGATTTACTGTGTACTATTGAATCTACAAAAACATTTATATCTTGAAAAGTTCATTTGCGTTCACATTTAACCCAAAAAGTTAAATTGTCATAGTTTATATTCAACACACATAAAGTAACTTATTTCAAGCCTTTTTTCCACAATATTCAAATTTTTGGATGTGACAGTGTTTAGAAATTTGGTTCCAGCTGGGCTGTTTTTGGTGCAACGCGGTTTTGATGTTCAACCAGAGACTCATTTGCTCCATTATGTTGTGATTAAACATTTTCATGCCAGGCAAAGGAAAAAAAAAGTGCCACTCTGTGGTGATACAGAACTTTACTAATAAAACAAATACAAAAATACAGCCATAAAGCTTGAACCATTAGCTGAAAGGTAAATATTGTGAGCTTTTCAGAGTTAAATTAAGTGCAACACCCAGTCTGCATTCTTGTCATAGCACAAGTACACCTACTAGTTAATGGACAGTAATCATTAGGGTGTAAAAGAGTCACATAGTTTAAAAGGGTAAATAACATAAATGCATTTATTTTTCTTAAAAGTCCTTTTCAAAACAGGGAAATTATAATAAGGGCACTATACACAGTGCTTGTGGACTCACACAAACACACAGATTGACGTCTCTTTTTACAGTGCTGAGAGGGTACTGGCATCAGAAATGATTCATCGAAGTCTCTGGCTGAACTTCCTTTGACGTGCTGTCAGAGTTATAGGCCACGTGTGAGTACTTGTGCATGTTTGTTTTGTGTGTGTGTGTGTGTGTGTACAAGCGCATGGATATGGGAGATAAAAAGAGTTTCAGCTGAAATAAAGACAAGCTAAAATAAACAGTCATGCTATCTGGAGTTTTGGTTGTGCCTGTAGATCATTAACATTGTAATATCAAATGTAGGCTATGACTAAAGTTATTGCTGAAGCTCAACAGAATATCTTCAGTATCAGAAAACACAAGGCAAGGCAATTTTATTTAGAAACTAGCCTACACAACAGTCATTCAGAGGCTTTACAAGCTAAGAAATACAAATAGAAATCAGTAGAATTAAAATGGAAAAAGAAGATAAAATTTAATTAAATTGTTAAAGAATAAAAGTGCAGAAGTAACTCAACATAAAATTTAAAAGAAAGAATACTAAACAGAAAACATTCAAAAGCATTTTTAAATAGATTTAAAAGAAAAAAATAATAAAAATACTAAGATAATATGGCTCTACTCACAGTAAAGTGACTACTTCTCCATGTTTAGTCTTTACCTTAGACAGGACTAACTTACTGTTTAGTCTTTAGCTTTGGCAGGATTAACTGTTTAGTCTTTATCTTAGACAGGACTAACTGACTGTTTAGTCTTAACCTTATGCAGGACTGAGTGTTTAGTCTTTATCTTAGGCAGGACTGAGTGTTTAGTCTTTACCATAGGCAGGGCTTACTGACTGTTTAGTCTTTACCTTAGGCAGGACTGAGTGTTTAGTCTTCACCTTAGGTTGGACTGACTGTTTAGTCTTTACCTTAGGCTGGACTGACTGTATAGTCTTTACCTTAGGCTGGACTAAGTGTTTAGTCTTTACCTTAGGCAGGACTAACTGAGTATTTAGTCTTTGCCTTAGGCTGGACTGACTGTATAGTAGTTACCTTAGGCTGGACTGAGTGTTTAGTCTTTACCTTAGGCAGAACTGAGTGTTTAGTCTCTACCTTAGGCAGGACTAACTGACTGTTTAGTCTTTAGCTTTGGCAGGATTAACTGTTTAGTCTTTATCTTAGACAGGACTAACTGACTGTTTAGTCTTAACCTTATGCAGGACTGTGTTTAGTCTTTATCTTAGGCAGGACTAACTGAGTGTTTAGTCTTTACCATAGGCAGGGCTTACTGACTGTTTAGTCTTTACCTTAGGCAGGACTGAGTGTTTAGTCTTCACCTTAGGTTGGACTGACTGTTTAGTCTTTACCTTAGGAAGGACTGAGTTTTTAGTCTTTAACTTAGGCTGGACTGACTGTATAGTCTTTACCTTATACTGGACTAAGTGTTTAGTATTTACCTTAGGCAGGACTAACTGAGTATTTAGTCTTTGCCTTAGGCTGGACTGACTGTATAGTAGTTACCTTAGGCTGGACTGAGTGTTTAGTCTTTACCTTAGGCAGAACTGAGTGTTTAGTCTCTACCTTAGGCAGGACTAACTGACTGTTTAGTCTTTAGCTTTGGCAGGATTAACTGTTTAGTCTTTATCTTAGACAGGACTAACTGACTGTTTAGTCTTAACCTTATGCAGGACTGAGTGTTTAGTCTTTATCTTAGGCAGGACTAACTGAGTGTTTAGTCTTTACCATAGGCAGGGCTTACTGACTGTTTAGTCTTTACCTTAGGCAGGACTGAGTGTTTAGTCTTCAGCTTAGGTTGGACTGACTGTTTAGTCTTTACCTTAGGAAGGACTGAGTGTTTAGTCTTTAACTTAGGCTGGACTGACTGTATAGTCTTTACCTTAGGCTGGACTAAGTGTTTAGTCTTTACCTTAGGCAGGACTAACTGAGTATTTAGTCTTTGCCTTAGGCTGGACTGACTGTATAGTAGTTACCTTAGGCTGGACTGAGTGTTTAGTCTTTACCTTAGGCAGGACTGAGTGTTTAGTCTCTACCTTAGGCAGAACTAACTGACTGGTTTCTACTGATCTGAGAGGTGTACTTGGCTCATATCTCTGCAGTATATCAGATAAGTATGCTGGTCCTACACCATTATGTGATTTATAAACCAGTGATTTATAGACCTCTTATCTTCATTCTTGCTGCCCTTTCACCAGCTATGAAACATGATAATGTGCTGAAAAATGAACAGACATTCATGTCATCATGCTCATTTTGTTAATTGTCGCCTGTCAATAAAGAATCTAGTTGTCACTAATTAGCAATGATGTCATTTTGCATATTTTTCTAATTGGTAGCTGTTATCTTTCATTCTCTGCCGGCCGCCCCAATGTTTTGGCTGATCTGTTCCTTTAAGCTGATTGTTTTCACTGCTGCTAATGCTTCTACCACTATGTAATGTTTGTCTTTCATGATTTCTGCTTTAGAAGTATTCATGGCATGTTTGCAAAGGTTGCTTAATGATTTCTGTTTGCTTAACTAATGTTAAGCTGTCATGTTGGATTTTTGTCAAATGTCAAAATCTTTTTTTTTTTTTTCTGTACAACCTTATTCTTGGCAAAACCCTTCCTTCTGAGTATGTCAGGTTTAAACTTTGACAGATCAGAGACAGGGCCTTTAGCCTTTGTGAAAGAGGCAGGCCAACCACACGTGTGGTTCTACAAATCCCACTTAATAAACTACGTCCATTACAAGGACACAAAGTCATCCAGTGCTTTATCATTAACTTGTACAAAGCATCTATTGAATGTAACCCATTGTACATTAGTCAGTGTCAGGGCAGGACTGTTGCCTCACCCACTTTAGTTTGCTTTTCAGAATCACATGAATAATCACTAGTGTCGTCAATGCATTCATTACATCGAGAAGAGCACATACCACTGGAACACTCCCTTACCCAATCCAAACACACTCAGCTCCTTTCACATTAACTCTAGAAGGGATTATGTATTATCTCATTTTAATCATTATCACAACTAAGGTCTTACCTCACTTCTTAAATATTGGATATGTTATATCAATTCCTTTGTATTGAATTAACAGCTAAGCAGTGAAATCTAACTTGAAATCATGTTTACTTATTTTTACTTTTACCCCAGACATAGCTGATCCTTCAAGAATCCAATTCAGAATCCAAATTTTGCTGAGCAGCTGGATTTGGTGGTTTGCACATTCACTTCTAAGCACTGGGGTCTCTAGTTTGACTCCTCATTAGGGTGGAGTTTCCATGATCTCCCTGTGTCTGTGTGCTTTTCTTCCCACAGTCCAAAAACTTGGAGGTCAGGTTGCTCTACATTACCTTGGTGTGGGTGCGTGTGTCTATGTGTGCCCAGCAATGGATTGACATCCAGTCTTGAGTTTGACTTGAATGGTAGAGTGCCCTGGCCAGTGCCCAGTGGTGAAGGACTCACCATGACCCTAAACTGGATTAAGTGTTAAGAATATGGGTGGATGAATGGAATTTTGCTTCTTAGTTATAGTAGAGCTGCAAAGTTTTGCTAACAAACACTAGAATTTAAGAGTCTCTACATAACAAAGCGTAGACTACTGACTGGGATATGTTTGTGTGTTATTTTGGTGATGTATTTGAGCTCTAGTGTTTGCTAGCAAAAATAGACTTGGGGATCCAATTCTACACTAAAGACAGAGATGCTATGTAAGGAGGAGACTGGTTACTGGTTGAAATATTAACGAGACAGCCCATAATGATCAACATGGCGACTGTAGTACAAAAGTCATGTCATTCAGTAGAAAAAACCAAATGGCATATTAGTAAAGGTGTCGAGGGGATGGACCGTTTCACAGATACGCTGGGAGGTGCCACCATTTTGGGTCGGGCAAAGGATTGTGGGATTGTTTGGGGGCAAGACGTACGTAAGTGAATCCAAACTAGAGATAAACAATGGGGAAAGGAGATCACTCTCTGAGCTGGGTCCAAGCTGTGGTAGGCCGAATTTTAGTAAAATCCTCACATTTTCAGAAGAATAACACACACTGAGTAATAGAAATATAATAATACTAACTTTTCTTTGTATCTGCGATCATTACTGCAGCCAAAAACAGAGCAGCGGTCTCCTTTCCCCATTGTTTATCTCTAGTTTAGATTCACTGACGTACATCTTGCCCCCAAACAATCCCACAATCCTTTGCGCGACCCAATATGGCGGCGCCTCACAGCGTATCCGTGAAACGGCTGATGGCAGGCTTATTACAGTCTTTTGTTGAGACATGCACGGATCGGTATACGTGGGATCGTACATAAAATGTACAATCCATGAAAAAGAGAGGTCATAGTAGCCAGAATAACCTAAAAAACATATTGTTCTGTGTTGTTTGAACCCAAGAATGCATGTATTAGAGCACAAGAGTGCAGATTATACCAGTGATTCTCTTTCTCTCTCTCTCTATCTCTCCTAAAGAAACTAATTTTGGACAAACATTCTATGGCTGATTGTTTACATCTGAAGTCATTTTAAAATTGTGTAAATATACAGTATCCAAGTGAACCATTCCTTTAAGTTCAAAAACACTGAGCATTCAATATCCAAACTGGGAATTTTGTTCAGAAAGTCTTTTATTCTTATGAGTCTCTCCCCGTGAGTCAGATCACATCAGGCACAACCAATGAAAGCTAAAAGTGCCTGTTCTGGTTTAAATAAATAAGTACAGAGCAAGGGAAAGATCTAATGTACTCTGAAGTCAACTCAAATGAGGTTTATTGCGGTTTCAGTTTTATACAAGTACACAATGAAACGAAGCAATGTTCCTCCAGGGCTCATAGTGCAACACAAGTGCAAACAATACAATACAATAAAAACAAAGGGCATAAAACAGCACAGTACTGGGGTATAGTGGTAAGGAATACATTAAAATCAAGTTCAGTAGTCTAACAGCAGGAATGTGCAAAAGAGAATAAATACAGTATTTGTACTAATGCGTCTCCAAAAATGATAATACTGTGAAAACGTTCAGTGCTCATAATTTAATTAAAAAAGGTAAGCTGACATATTTTATATTCATTACATGTAAAGTACAAATTGATATATTGATTTAAAACACAATAATATTTCAATGTTTAAAGACAAACAAGTCTAAGAAAGCTCTATGAACCTCATATGGCTCAGCTATGAGAACTCCTTTGTGTTGGGCACGGGGGGCAGGGGGGAGAGAGAGAAGTGGGTTAACAGAATAGAGAACTCATTCTTTGCTCTCAGTAATAATTACTGTTGTTTTGACGCGTTCTGTTGGTTTTGGCAGCTGCTGTGTCTCCTCGTGGGTTCATACGTCAAACTATCATTTCAAAACAACAGAACACATAAACAACACAACTGATGGTGCAGAGACCCTCACCACCACCCCCACCACCACACACACACACACACACACATACACAAACACACACACATTTACATGTTTGTTTCTGTGAATTCTGGAGACATTACATAGAGCCAAACCTTAACCATAACTACTACTAGCCTAACCCTAACATTACCCCAAACCTAACACTAACATTAACCTAATGCTAACATTTACAGCATTTGGCATACGCCCTTATCCAGAGCAATATACAACAGTTAAGTAACCTTACCCTAACCCTAATTGCCCCCAAACCTTACCTGAACCCTATTCATACCCTAATTTTACCCTAATCTGAACCTTACCTTAACCATACCCTAAACCTAACCTTAGCCTAAATGTAATTGTACCGTAAACTTACCCTAGTCCTAAACTTACCTTAACCCTAGCCTTTCATTAACCCCAATCATTAACCATACCCTAAATCTAATCATACCGTAACGCTAACCTTTCCCTAACTGTACCATAACCTTAACCTAAATTAAGCTAAGCCAAATGTGAGTCTTTAATTGGTCCATACAATGTGGCATAAATCTAGCACACACACATGCACACGCGCACACACACACACACACACACACACACAATGACTGTGAGATATTTCAGTGGACTGTCCGTTGTTACAGGGCTGTTTATCAGCCAGTGGGTCAGACCTCATTCTGGCTGTTATGCAAGACAACAGTGCCATCGACGTCAGCCTGTCATCATTCACTCACTCTTACTCCATTGCTCAGACAGCATCAATCAATAACCCATCAGCTAAATGACAGTCTGCTCCACATATATATGGATTATTCTATCAACCTCTTTCTCAATAACTGGGGATTAATTTCCACCCTTAATGAATGACAATACATCTGCTGGTTCCAAAAAACATAACAGTACTGAATTATTGCTGAATATTATGGATGATATATTCACCGGTAATGCAAAATTGACAATTTATTTAATAAACAATTGAGCTTAATTTGCTTAACTTCCTTAAATGTGTGAAAAAAGCTTAATTAAGTTATTAACTAGAGTCGATAGTGTACATCATAGAAATGTCCAATATGAAGACAAATGTGACATTTCATTTAATCACAGCATTTCCTAAACGCAAACCTCAGTGTTGATGACAGGAGTCATAAAGCTCAGCAGTAATTTCTGCATTCTGTGTGCGGGTGGGGGATCTATAATAGTCTTGGAGTTTTGTGCAATATCAAAAGGCCATATGAAAGGCTAAACTCTACCATGTTAATGTCGCACCAGTCACATCTTTTCTAAGAACCTCTCTGAGAAGGTTTAGGCAAGATACTTCAAAGGGACTTTTGCTGTGAGTTGCTGGGGTGCATGTGCACGAGCAAAGGTATCAACAGGAAGACTCTCTTACCCAGTTTCCTGTAAATTGTGCAATGTCATGTGAGAATGGCAAGGATGAGTTAGGACGTCCTGCCCACGGCCAAATTATCCCAAAACATGTGACATTGCCAAAAGTGACATTTCTCCAGGTCACAAGTGGAGCAGCAGCCATGTGTGACTCAAGTTTATGTCATCACTTCTGATCATGAGAGCATGAGAAAGAGAAAGACTTGTGGTAAGAAAGAAGAAGATCAAAAGATAATAACAACTGTGAAAAGGCTGCCCTCATACTGTTGTCTGTACTTGAATCTGTTCTGTAGTTTACATCCATCCATCAATCTGTTCTTAATTGCTTAATTCTGGTCAGGGTTGTGGTGAGTCTCTCTATCCCTTCACTGGGCGATGGGAAGAGTAGTACACTAATTTAACCATAGCCAGGAAAGGGCACCAATACATCACTGAGACACACTCACACCAAGACAATTCTGAATATCCAGTTCACCTGACCTCCACGTTTTTGAACTGTGGGAGGAAAAACCGGAGACCCAAGAGGAAACCGACACAGACACAGGGAGAACATAAAAACTCAGATGGACACTCAAACCCAAGACCCCAGCGCTGAGAGACAAGCATCCTAACCACCAAGCCACCCTACTGCCTCTCTGAGAAATGCAATGGAATACTATACTGTTTAAAAGGCCCATACTATAAATATTCCATGCTTTATTACCAAACCTCTCCTTTTAGCTAAGAATTATAACAGCATTTTTGTTATTGTGCTTTTAGTTCTGCTTTATGGTTTCTGATTGGCTGCCTTTGTGTCTCATGCAAGAATCACTCCAGGCAAGCATGTGGAACAAACTGTTAGATTTGTTCCAGGGAGGAAAATAGAAGCTTCAGCCACTCAGTTTGGATGCCTGGATCAGTCTGATGGCTGCACTGTCAGGAACTGTACAGTGCCACATAAAAAATATATATATATATATATATATATATATATATATAAAGTTACATTTCAAGCCTTTTTGTTTTACTTCGTTGTTCAGTTTGGCTTATGAAAATAAAAAAATATTAAAATTTTTCATTTACATTTTGAGTAAATTGCCATTCAAACAGTATCAACATTAATACAAAAAAACTTGAAATATCATTTACATGTAATGAATATAAAATATATGAAAGTTTATCTATTTTGTTTGGAATTTTGTATCTTTGGAGCTTGGATTTCATAAGTGTACAGTATATAAACTGAGTGTGAATGGTATGTGTTTACACTCAGCGGTCCTAAGCAGGGGAGGAACCATCAGAGGTCTCACTGGTATGACATTTTTGAAATGGCTGATGCACCAATTGAGACTGCCAATACAAGTTCAGAGCAAGAAGTCTGAAATTAACATTACTGAGTCATTTAAAGTATCCAGTGACATGTGAAACTGCACAAGTGCAAAGTGCTTGAACTGGTACACAGACAATCAGTGTATTGTGTTTTACAGGGTTTAGGTTGTAGACAGAAGAGAAATACACTGCTCAAAAAAATAAAGGGAACACTAAAATAACACATCATAGATCTAAATAAATAAAATATTCCAGTTGAAAATCTTTATTTATTACATAGTGGAATGTGTTAAGAACAAAATAACATAAAAATGATCAATGTAAATGAAAATTATTACCCCTTGGAGGTCTGGATTTGGAATCATACTCAAAATCTCATACCACCCT
>BRDA01056310.1:2758-16018 GCA_036984385.1 Crenuchus spilurus
CGGTCAGTTTTTGAATTGGTGGCTAAATGTTTGTAAAGAAGTAATAATTCGGTGTTTTCATTACAATACATTTGTTATTAATATTTTGGTTTGTAGTTTTTTCATAAATGTGATGTATGTACGCCAATTCACCTGACCTCCATGTTTTTGGACTGTGGGAGGAAACCGGAGACCCCGGAGGAAACCCACGCAGACACGGGGAGAACATGAAAACTCCGAAATTATTGAAATGATTGTTTTCACGAAATAAAAAACTAAGATTGCTTAAAATACAATATATTATTTATTGATTTACACATATAAATGACATAAATGTAGTGGGGTTTTTTTTCCTGTGTAACAGTCGTAGTAGTAAATTAATATATTGTGTCCCAAGCAATGGTTACAAATTGGCTTACTAAGCTTATCAACTCTTAACCAATCAAATTCACTGATTAATCATTTATAGGTAGGCTTGGCATGTGATGGACAGCAACTGCAAGTGAAATGTTTTTATTTTTTTGCATGTATGTAGTGTAAATACTTTTTTGATGTTTGGTTTTATAATTATTGTTTACATAACATTACTTTTGTGGCTTAATAATGAAGAAATGTTTGTAAATCGGTGGTTAAGTTTTTGACTGGCCGAGCCTATTTGACGCAGACACAAGGGCGGAATCAACTAAGTGCTACTTAGGGACTCGTTTGTAAATTTGGAAGATAAGAAGGCTTTTGGGAAACAGTCAGAAAAATCACATTCTTAAAGTTACGTCGTTCTTAAAGTTGTTTGTAAATCGCTAAGTTCAATCGCTTTCAGGAAACGCACCCCTGATTGGTTACTTTATAACAGCCATTGTCACAAAGCAATTTCAAGCCAAAGTTTAAGCCCTTAACTAGTCAAATCAAATGTTACAGTGATATGAAAAGCCCCCTAAGAGCAAGAGGAAGAATCCTTGAGAGGAACCAAGACTCAAAAGGGGAACCCATCCACCTCTGGTCGACAACACAGAAGACAAAATTAAGTAATAAGAGAAAAGACGATGATATGAAATAAAAAAGAAAAACAATGTCATCATAATTAACAAATTTATCACTGGTCTGAATTGATGACATTTTGTACTGTGGATGAACACCTAATAGTACCTGTTTTGTTAAAAATCTGTAGCCTACTGAGGTTAGTATAGTGAGGTGGGTAACAATGCTGACTTCATTGTGGTAGACTGAGGTACAATTCATATTATGGCCAAGGATTTGACTTTGTCATGATGACAGTGGATAATAATGTAATAACAAACAAAACAGACTGAAAAGAATTCTGTTGACATGACAAATGATGGAATCAATTTAGCCAAAAATATAAAAAAAAACATCTGAAGTTACTAATATTGTAATTTTCTCCAGTAGCATAACCTTAAGTACTATAAACATACATTTTGAGCTCTGAGTGGTTCAGCAGATGCTATGGCCCGAGGATTGTTGATTCGAATCCCGAGTCATGCTGCTTCACCAACAACAGCCTCCTCATCAGTCCCACTGTAATGCTGGCTCGCACATGCACCTGTTAGGTGATGTATCTGGTTAAATGGTGTTCCAAAACTGTGGAGAAAATTGGGACAAAAATTAAAAACACGCATTTTAGCCATATGGTTTTGATCAATTTACACAAAATTAATACAGGTTTGTGCTCCAGCAATCTCAGAGAGCACAGGACCTAAAGTAACATTTGGCGATAATGGCTTTACAGTGTCTAAACAGTAAATTTGCCAGTGTTAAATCAACACTATTAGAGTTAAATTAACACTGAGAGTGTTACATTTTGACACTCTCAGTGTTAATTTAACTCTAAAAGTGTTGATTTAACACTGGCAGATTTACTGTGTACATAATATGACTGTGTTGAGTATGTAGTATTTCTTTCAGATCTAATTCTTGGCCTAATGAGCTTCAGTGAAGCATTCTGTATTTGACCTACTTTCTCCACTCTGAACTGTTGTTGTCTATCAGTTGTTTACAGTTAATATTGTTTCTTTATGATTATCAGCATCTGACACTGCTCTATATATTTTGTTTCTGCTCTCTCATGAACAAACGGTCAAAAAACGAATGTCAAAAACTCGTCCAAATCTGAGAGGAGGCAGTTACTCACAGCTAATCACACATAACACAGCTCTCTCTTTCTCTCTCTCTCTCTTTCTCTCTCTCTCTCTCTCTCTCTCTCTCTCTCTCTCTCTCTTTCTTTCTCTCTTTCTTTCTCTCTCTCTCTCTCTCTCCCTTATTTCTTTCTCCTCTCTCCCCCCATTTCTCTCTCGACCCCTTTCTCTATCTGCTCAATCTGTGTGTGTGTGTGTATATTTTTTCTCAGTATCAGAACGTGTTTGTTAGTGTGTGTGAGTGTGTGAGAGTGTGTTCATGTTTCTACATGCTATCAGAGAGGTTAAGGCATGGACGACCTTATGCATTCTCCCCTATCATAAACACAGCATCTGCCACCTCAGTACCCCACTGTGTGCATGGGGCTGCTTGGTGTGCTTTTGTTTATTCAGACTCAGTTTCGCTTATCTCCCGTTTTTACTCTCGCTCTTCACTCAGTGTCTGAACTCTCAGAGATATCAAAGCCTTTTTCTGCACATTAACAGATAAAGTTGTTTATATGTTATTTACCAGACTAAACACTAGACATTAGTGTTTTATGCTGTTTCAGCCCATCTCGCCTATTATGAGAATATTTGTGTAGCATTCAGCTTTACTTTACACACTCAAAAAAATACTGGGTTAAAACTTTTATAATCCATGTGTAAATTTTTAACACATAACCCATAATAAGCTTTGGGTATAGTAAGTGTTCTATGTAAAAGAACACATGCTAATAAGATTTACCCAAATATAGAGTTAGTCTGATGTAGCACTGTTATTTTTAATTATTTTCTTGAGTTACTGTCTAAGGTTTATTTAGTTTGTTTTCTTGACTTTTTATTGTTGATATATTCATTTCTATTTTTTTGTGACAAATTCTATCAATTCTATCTAGTTTTTCTCAGTTTGCATTGGGTCCACTTAATAGAATTTAGAAAAAATAACTGTATTTTATGAACATGTACTTATTTTTGTCAGCAATGATGAGGTGATGTTTAACCATCTCTGTTTAAATTTCTAATTGGCCTCTTCAGGTACTATTAAATTATTCAAATTATGTTAAAACCCATTCACTGGGTGTGATATTGAGACACAATTACTAAAACTACCACTAAAAGCAGCATCATGTGCAAATAACCCATCAAAAGGAACACAGCATTTGAGTAGAAAATGCTTCAAGGGTTCTTGAATCTTTAATAAATGTAGCAACAGAAAGATTCTGCTATTGCCCAGCTTGTAGCAAGTGTGGAACCCTTTTGGTGCTACATAGTACACTTTTCAATATAGATCATGTAACCTTTTTCACAATTTAAGGATGTAGAGTTACTTTAAAAGACAAAATGGCCTTCATTGCCTTCTCATTGTTCTACATAAAGTGTAACAATTTATGGCTCCAAAGAGCTATATTTAGTACTGTATAAAAGTTTTAGGCACTCTAACAGAGATTTTAAAAGCTATATATTTGGGCAGTAAGAGTTTAAATGCTCAAAAAAACAAATATGAGAAGAAATACAAATTATAAAAAAGTAGCACTTTTCTGTATGCTAATGTATTGGTTTCTCTTTCCAAAAATTTCCCCAAGACTTTATACTTTAACAAAAGCCATCATCAGTAAGAACAATTGGATTCAAACTTTGTTCTTAATAATAGCCAGTGTTTTACAAGTAAAAGGTTACTTTGAAGAACCATATCCAAGAGTTTTTTTCATGTAGAGAAAATCAGTTTCATTTGTTTAAAAAAAATATATATATATTAACCCTTGAGGAGACATTTTAATACAAATTAACAAAAATATACTGCTGCAATTTTGTTTTGTGGATTTAAAAAAAATACATCAGAGCAAATGGACAAAAGTTGGGAGTGCTTATGTTACAGAGTGCAAATGTAATTTATTTATTCATTTATTATTTTTACCCAATTTTGTCCCCAATGTGTATGGTAGCCAATTGACCCGCCCATTCATTGACTCTCCACATGTCATGTCACTGACTCTAGGAGGGTGCAGACTCACACAGGCCTCCTGTGATGCATTTGTAGTCAAGTCACTCTCTGGCACTCTCTCCCCAGCACTACTAAATAATGTAAGCTGACTCAGGCATCTGCCTGGTGATTTATCAGAACTTGGGCCCCTGTGCTTTCCTCTGAGTGCATTGGCTGCCCGGCTGCGATGTATCGGCAGCAGTTCAACAAGAGGCGGTGACATGACATGCATTGGATTGTTAGTCTGCACCCTCCTAGAGTCAGGGACATTACAAGTGATACGGAGAGTCAACAAATGGGCGGGTCAATTGGCTATTGGGGAGAAAATCGTGTAAGAATGTATATATATATTGTATAATTTATAACTTGAACCAAGAAAGTATATATGACTCAGAAAATGTTGACATTTATCATGACTAACCAACCAGACAAGCTCTGGAAATTGGCCCTAATTCATTTTGTCCCGTTCTGCCACACATAAAGGAAGATAAGTACTCACCCTGAACCTCAAGCAGACTCTGCATTCAGTAATGTCTGTGGAACAGAAGCAGCTGGTCTGGCATGTAAAACTGCAGCTTATCAGACAGGTGTGTGTTTTTATAGGTCTTCTTTCCAAATGCTTGCTAATTTTTGGTAGTCTGTATTGATCAACACAGAGAAGGACAGGATATTATTTGTCTGACATTCTCTCAGTATTCTATTATTGCGTATCATAACTTTTGGGACACAATATCATCTCTCCACACTTGAATTTCTTGACAATAATAAAACTGTCTTAACATTAAATTCAGTTACTAGAACAGGATTTTATACCAAGTACTTTTTTTACCATCTGTATTGGTACATTCACTATAATGTGTAAGTGATACATTGACCAAAGTGCTTGTACACTGAGGAATGTGACCTCCACATTTAACTCATCTGTGAAGTACACACACACAAACACAATAGTGAACTATGGAACAGTCAGCACACTTGCCTGGAGTGTTGGTCAACCCCTTGCTCAAGGTGCCTTTTTCAAGGACAATTCAGTCTTGTTGGTGGAACTAAACCAGTGACCTTCTGTTCACAAGGCTTGTTCTTTAACCACACGCCTACAGATGCCCAAAATGTTTTACAAATAATGTAAATGAATTCTTTAACAAGTGAAGTGAAAGTAGAAAGGAACTCAATCAAATTTAAAAGCTATATTGATGTGACTTAATTAAAATGAACCATGCTGTATGAACATCCAAAAAATAAACACACAAAAACAGCTGCAGCTCAAAATAAAAAGTATTTTTAAAAACATAAAGTTTACAGAGCTCCTGTCCCTGAATGTAAATCCAGTCTGACCTGTTTAAGTCAAGTTCTTCAGCTCAGGATTTCTTTATGTGTATATTTTATAGTAAGATGATCAAATGCTAGTTGAAAGTGGTAGAAAGTTTGTTTTTGTGCTGGGCTGGTAACATTCACAAACCAAATCACATAGCTGTACATGCACACAAATTACATACGCGGCATGAATAAATATGCACTAAATTTTAACACATTACAGATAATTAATATTATCATTACAGAAAAAAGCATAACAGACATTATCCCCAATACTAGCTAAAACATCATGACGTGACATCATTCATTCATGCTGAATGTAAACAAACTGAAAGATATGTATATTCCTTGAACTAAGAATATAAACTAATCATGCATGAATATGTTAAACAATGATATTGCAAGTTATCTTTATCAATTATCAAAATGAACATTTTATCATCGATGCAGAATTTCATAAAACGAACACCTCTCCAAGTGTTATGCATGGGGTGGATTGATCATGCTTTGGGCTTGTGCTGCAGTCAGTGGCACATTGCATTTCAGAGGTACAAGTGGTTTAAATTAAATAGCATCAAATTCTGAATGCAAACACCAAACTGTCTGTGAAATAGATGAAGATAAAAAGAGGACTCTTACAGAACTAGAAGGATTTTGCAAGGAAGAATGAACAAGAAACCCACAAACAAGAACTGAAAGACTCTTAGCTGGCTAAAAAGTTTTTAGAAGCTGAGATGCATGCCAAAGGGAGTGTTAATAAGTACTGCCCATGCAGGGTTTCCAAATTTTTGCTCTAACCTTTTTCTTTTTTTGGCATCTTGAAACTTTAAAAGATGGAAATAAAGAAGTATTCTTGCTTAAAATATTAAATAAATGTTTAATCTTTAACTGTATGTTTTTTTTTTTACTTTTAAACACTTACTGTAGCTATTCACAGTACCAGAAATTATGAACAGGGTTATCCAAACTTTTGTATGCCACTGTATAGAATATATGATCAATATGAATGCAGCTTCAGAGTGCACACATTTCTATGTTTGTATCTCAGTAAATTAAACTTTTTGCTTTATTCTGTAAACTACTGACGTGTGTCCCAAATTCCAAATAAAATATTCTCAGTGAGTTTTTATTTTTTTAAGAAAATGACAATAACGTAAAGAAAACAAGTTCATATTCATTTTTAAGCAACACAATATGAATGCTTTAACTTCAGAAACCAAGATTTGGTGTAATAAGTCTGATTTGTTCAGTCTTTCACATTGATGTGGGGTGACTTTATATTCCTTGCAGAACAAAAACTCAAGAGGCTTGGCTTTGTTTGATGGCTTGTGAGATGGCATCCATCTTCCTCTTGATTACATTCTATAATTTCAGGTATGAAGATTTGGGCTGGATGATGGGAGTGATCTTTAATTTTTTTTCAGCTTTTCAGCTCTCTTACACACATCCACACTTATCATTGAAACTCAGCTGTGTTATACCTGCCAGCAAACTGGGGTGTGCCTAGTGGGCCTGACCACAGAGGAAATCAGCCTATTGTAATCTTCAGGGTTGTGTGTGTGTGAGAGGGGGGGTAGGGTGTTGGGTATTTGTGCATGCACTTGTGTGTTTGAGTGTGCATGTGTAACAGTGAATGGGTGAGTGGGTGCTAAGAGGAGGGAAAAAGAAGGGAAAATGTAGCTTCTGCAACATCCGGCTAATAATTTATTGTGACAGGTTGAACAAACTGAATTTATGTGCCAATCTGCTTGCGACACTGAGATGGCCTGTTTTAGAAAGAGAGGGAAAACTGTGGTGACTCAAGCTGTAGTTTTTTTTTTTGGTTTTTTTTTTACAAAATAGCAGCTATATTGAATAATGTAATTCTCATCCTTTTTTATCACTTATTTTTTTACAACAACAACAAAAAAGTGGGTGTTGCCTAGGATATTACTTCAACATGCCGGGCAAACAGGTATAAGTCCACACAGAGGAATTTGAATACAACAATAACAACAAAGAGAACATAACAATATATGGAAAGATAGCTTGAAAATGAGAGAGAAAGAGAGAGAGAGAGAGAGAGAGAGAGAGAGAGAGAGAGAGAGAGAGAGAGACAGACAGAAGGTGAAGAGAAAACAGTCACTAGCTAATATGCCAGGTAAATGGGGAAATATGGGAAGCAGTATTGCAAGGACTGGTAAAAAGAAAAAAAGTTTGATCGGCTGATAATAAATCCCTTATAAACAAAATACTAAGTCGTACACTCATAGTTGTTTTGCCATTTGCTTCAAACTAGTTTAAGCTTCTGAAGGACGGGTTTTAGACTGACTTTGGGCTGGATATTTTGTTGGACCTGGCAACCCTGCCAACAAGTCACCACTTTAGCATAGAAACAAGCTGACAGAAACTTCATGTATAAATCACTATATTAAGCTGTGACATATTCTCAAACTGACATGCTTATGTTTCTGCCACTGTTAGACACTTGTAAAAAAGCACTTGTAAAAACAGTAGCAGCAGCCATCTTGAAGCTTGAATATTGTCAGTTTTTATTAGTGTAAAGTTAGAATATCTAGAAAAAACCATTTGCTCTTCATAATATAATTCAAAAGGTCAACTCCATCCATTAATCTCATTATACATAAAGAGAAAAAGTTTTTATAAAAAAAAAATTTTTGGACACTCATTCAATGTTAATAATAATAATACTGAAGTCATCCAAACTATGAATTAACACATAATGAATCATGTAGCAAACTTAAAATTGTTAAACAAACCAAAATATGTTTTAAATTTTAGATTCTTCAAAGTATAGGCACACAACTGATGCTCTCAAACACATTAAGAGGCAAGAAATGCAAGTAATTAACTCTTGACAAGGCACAGCTGTGAACTGAAAGCCATTCCAGGTGACTGAAAAGCTGATGGAGAAAATGCCAAGATGTGTGCAAAGCTGTCATATATGCAAGAGGTGCCTACTTTGAAGAATCGAAAATCTAAAACATATTCTGGACTGTTTAAACTGTTTTGTTTACTAAATAATTCCATATGTATTTCTTCATAGTTTGGATGACTTATTAATCTACAATACATTTAACATTTTTAAATCATGAAAACCATCCCAGCAGGCACAGGACATTTTGAGACGTTTTCCTGATGTTAATTTTTTGCCATCTGATGTCATGACCAACATTCACCAAAAATAAACGTCTATTGACATTGGTGGCCTGATGGGACTGAATCTCCAGTAGATGACTGGTACCGTATTTAACGCACTTTTGTTTTAATTGAGATAACAAAATAGCTATCAAATATCAAAATAACAAAATAGTTCAGCTAAATATCAGGTTCACACAATTTACCCCTTGTGTAGTTGACCAGACAGAACATATTTTGTGTGCTGTTTTAGATTTGATGATGCTACTAGGCTAATGTAGCTAACAAGCTATTCTGAATTAACATTGTATAAGCAACATGCCATATTCACTATCCTGACTTTAAACTGTATCACATTGTTAAATGATCTCAAATAGTCATGCTTATGTTGTTGCATGTACATACTGTTAAGTGCACTATATGTCCAGTAAATGTTTGTAGACACCCTTTCTAATGGTATTCGACTCCTTTAAATTGCACCCATTGCTGACACAGATATGACAATACACAAATACAGCTTGTCTAGACCCTGTATAGAAGTACTGCCAATATAATAGGACTCTCTGGAGCACATAGACTCCAACTTATTGGCACCATGTCTAATGGCAGGAATGGGCTAGAAAGTTATAAAGTCCCCCAGTTCTGCATCAGTTCAATTTCATCTGAACAAATTAGTAAAACACAGAATATCATTGTACTGATGTTCTGTTGACTATGTCTTTATATGTACTCAAATACTCTGCACAAACTACTGTATGAAGTAATCTCTCTCTTGCTCTCTTTCACTCTCACTCCCTTGCTACATTTCCATTTTTCTCACTTTCTTTAATACTGCATATACCTATTGCTTATGTCTTAGGATCAAGTGCCAATCTGGGTGGAGTTTCCATGTTCTCCCCATGTCTGATTGGGTTTTCTGTGGGGTTTCCAGTTTCCTCCCACAGGAGGTCAGATGAATTTGGTACTCTTAGCTGTATGTGTGTGTGTGTGTGTGTGTGTGTGTGTGTGTGAGTATGCACCCAGCAATGAATTGGCACCCTGTCCTGAGCCCAGTGAGCGGGTGTGGGACTAACCATGACCCTGATCAGGATTAAGCAGATGGGATAATGGATGGATGGATGGATGGATGGATAATGGATGGATAGATAACTATTGTCATAGACCTTAGAGGTGGGTAATCTGGGACCAGAACCAACAAGGCAGTTGAAACAAAATCCTGGGGTGGATTTTAGTTTCTGGACCTGGATTACCCACCTCTAGTGTAGTTTATGTAGATTATTTGAGTGCATATGATGAACTAGTCGACACAATGTCAGTATAATACAGTGAGGTTTACTAGTTTGATAATTTTGAAATATTATTTCATATCATACAGCTTGATCTTAATGCAGACGTTAGCTGAATGTTAGTTGCCCCATTGTTCTTTTATCAGGCCTCATTTGTTTCTAGAATCAAATAATGAAATGAGTTCATTACAAATGGAAATAGGAGGAGAAAGTAAACAGAAGAGTCATTTTAGCAGCTTGTTGGTTGGAGCATTTGTACAGTTTAGTAAAGTGAATTTGGTTCATGCTGATTGCTGATTGGAGGCCTGACTTTGTGATGTCATTCTAGTGATCGGAAAAGTTCTGCAGACCATGTTTCCAGTGTCAGGGTGGTGTGTGTGTGTGTGAGAGAGAGAGAGTTTAGTGTTTATATTTATGAACATATGGGGGTGCGTGCGTGAATATGTGTGTGTGTGTGTGTGTGTGTGTGTGGAGGGAACTCTTTGCACCTGTGTTTTTGTTTTTTTGTGTCACATTGGGGTGGTGTTCTCACCCCCCTTCTCTCTCTCTCTTGCTCTTTTTCACTCTCACTCCCTTGCTCTCTTTCCATCTTCCTCACTCTCTCTCTCTCTCTCTCTCTCTCTCTCTCTCTCTCTCTCTCTCTCTCTCTCTCTCTCTCTCTCTCTCTCTCTCTCTCTCTCTTTCAGACAGAGCAGGTGTTTGGGGCTTGTGCTCCTATTCTGAAAGTCTGCTTCTGTCTTTTCATTGACAGGCCTTTCCGTTCCTAACCCACAGCGTACATTTTTGTCTTTCTTTCTTTCTTTCTTTCTTTCTTTCTTTCTTTCTTTTTTTCTTTCTTTCTTTTTCTTTCTTTCTTTCTCTTTCTTTCTTTGTCTCTCTCTCCCTCTTTTTAATACAAGCACGCATGCACAAATTTAACAGATGCTCTTACAAAAGAACATCAGCTGAACAATGAGTCTCTCTCTCTCTCTCTCTCTCTCTCTCTCTCTCTCAGTCACTTCATTCTCTCTCTCTCTCTCTCTCTCTCTCTCTCTCTCTCTCTCTCTCTCTCTCTCTCAGTCCATGCTTGTGCCTCCATTCATTTAAACCTAATACGCTTTACTGGCATGACTGTTAGAAGGCAAAATAGCGTTTCAACAATAAGGTTATTGTTTATATTAACAGATGAAGTAAAAATGCAGCCAAAGTTTTAATCTCGTTCACAAAATGAAATCACAATCAAATGATCTTACGTTCACTGGATTGAAATGTTCACATCATGAGTAAAATATATCACATCAGCATGATTTTGTCTGCTTTTGGCAGTGACCATGTTGATGTAATAATATTGTCACTGTCATAAGAAAACATGCCTCTATTTTTTCCTTTGATTTTTTTTCTACCACCATATAAAAACGCCAGCTGTCTTTAACATTTTGTAAACATTTCTTGATGAATAGTCCACGAAAGTGATCAAAAAATGCTTGGAATAATATCTAATACCTAATAATGCATTAAATAATAAGACTTTGAATTGTCTTCAGTTTTTCATTATTTTTGTTGTATAAAGTTTTTTGGAATTTTTATTATGACAACAAAAATGACCTCAAGACAATATTTGTCTTTGAGTGGACTCACTTTTTGACAGTAACTGTGTTGATGTATACAAACCTGTGTTTTGTCAGAGCTGGTTAGTCATCAGGTTAGGAGTGGCACCTTTAGATGTAGTGAGCAGATAAGTTAACATGTGGTCAATAGACTCTTTACTGTTTTAGTGTGCAGGGCTGTGGGGGTGGAGGGTGTGTATATTTGGAGTGTGTATGTGGGGGTGGAATGGATGTGGCAGTGTGAGGTGGGCAGGTGGGCAAGGGGTGGGGGGATGTGAGAGAGCAGGGCAGCTGTAATTTTAGGCCCAGGTCTGAGCCTGGCCTTCATCTATCATAGCCACACAGGAAGTGTTATCCTCCTGAGACACGAGCAGGCTTTACACACACACACACACACACACACACACACACACACACACACACACACACACACACACATTTGTGGATTTTATTTATTGTCAAAATACACAAATGTGGGCTTGAGGGTGCATGTGTGTGTGTTGTGTGTTATATTGTATGTGTGTGTGTGTGTGTTGTGTATGTGTGTGCATATGCGTGAGTTATATTGTGTGTGTATGTATGTTTGTGTGTGTGTGCGTCTGTGTGTGTGTTTTATTGTTTGTATGTGTGTGTTATACTGTGTGTGTGTGTGTGTGTGTGTGTGCGTTTGCGCATGTTATATTGTGTGCATGTGGGTGTTATATTGTGTGTGTGTGTGTGTGTATTTGCACTTGTATGTGTTATATTGAGTGTGTGTGTTATATATATTGTGTGTGTGTGTGTGTGTGTGTGTGTGTGTGTGTGTGTGTGTGTTGTGTATGTGTGTGCATATGCGTGAGTTATATTGTGTGTATGTGTGTGTTATATTGTTTGTGTGTGTGTGTTATACTGTGTGCGTGTGTGTGTGTGTGTATGTGTGTATGTGTTAATTGTGTGTATGTTGTATTTTGTGTGTCTTTATTTTTAATAGCGAACACAAACAACAAAATCCTGCGCTGTGGTTCTAAAGACTGAAAGGCATGAATAAAAACATCTGGAACCAAACATTGTTCTTCATCTTCGCTCACAAATTATCATGTTTTTATGTTTATTTGTTTTAATGAAATGTTTCTTTATTTCTAAGTAAAAGTACATTTATTGTCAAGATAACTTTTTAAATGTTTGAATTTTAAGCTTTTTTATTTATTTACTTAAATGCTTTCATTACATGCAAAGTGACATTTTAAGCCTGTTGATCAGTATAACTTATGAACATCAGTAATCCACAGTCTCAAATTTCTAAAATATTTCAATTGGAGTTTGAGTCAATTATTATTCCAACAGTATTGATACTAAAACAACAAAAAAAGCTTGAAATGTGTATTTTTAAGTGTACTGAACATAAAATATGACAGTTTACATTTTTGGATTAAATGATGAATAAAAATTATTATTTTTTTTTTTACAATTTTTAGGTGTACTAGCCTATACAGTCTTATGCAAACATTTGTGCACCTCTGGTTAAATTACACTATTATAAGTGAAAGTAAGCTAGCACCTCATTTACAGAGAATAAATTCCTGTGCATTTTAAAGCCCACTAACACTTTTATTTACTGAATTTAACATTTTGAAAATAAAAAAAATAAAATAAAATGGCCTGTGACAAAGTTTTGGCATGTTAAATATTGCAAGGTTTGTTTGTTTTTGTAAAGCGTTCAGTTCTGAAAATACAAACCGGATTCCAAAAAAGTTCGGACACTAAACAAATTGAATAAAAACTGAATGCAATGATGTGGAGATGGCAAATGTCAATATTTTATTTGTAATAGAACATGACAGATCAAAAGTTTAATCTGAGTAAAT
>BRDA01056312.1:0-12500 GCA_036984385.1 Crenuchus spilurus
CCATAACAGTATACTAAATGTTCCTGTTTTGATCAGTTTGCAATTAATTAAAAAAGTCAACACATACTGTGATCATTTAAATATGGGCTCTTCTTCCTTGTTTACAGGCAACAGAACTGGCACTGCAGTCTGAAAGAAGCTCTGTTCTTGTCCCTGGAGCAAATGTGTCCTATGAAATTTGAGAGAAGGGACAGAAACAGAGATTACACTGAGAAGGGGGGCTCAGGTGATAAAGCCCCAGGTGCAGATGGCCAAATGCTTTCTCACTCTCTATTCCAACTGCATCACTGAAAGATTCTGAAACAGCTGAGCGGATAACACGACATTCATAGAGTTATTGTGCAATCTAGCTCAACAGAATCTCTCAACATCTTTGATTGATTAGGACACTACAACTTCAATCAAGAACTGCTGAAACAGCACCATCATCAACGCCTAGTAAATCTGAAGCATTGTTATTATTTGAAAGCCTTTGCTATTACTCAATGAAAACTGATTGCCAAGTTCCTGGCATTGGCGTTAAGAAGAATGAGTTGTTACTGTGCTACAGCAAACAATGTCATCTAGCTGGCATACAATACCTGATGTACTTTTCTGAAATTACGCTCTTAAAAACGATACAGGTACCAACGAACGTTCTTTGGAGTGGTGCATTGAAGAGCCACTTTAGGCTCCCTAATGAACCTTTCAGTAGAAGGCTCTTCATAGAACTATTTCTGTATATGAGAGTGCAATGTGAAGAGCTTTTTAAAGTTTAAAGAACACCACTTAGTGTAAAAGTTTTATTACTTAATTAAATGTGTTTTTAGAACCATACCTCTCAGCCAAGCATCATTTAAGAGCTTTTGTTTTTGAGTATGGTGGCATCCTAAAACAGTAACAGTAACAATGATTTTTACTGTATCAGCTGACAGTTTATAGGCTCAGTGTTGTATTACGTATACCTGTCATATATTATATCTAAATCAAGGCTGCTTTTGTTGCTACTGTCCAGGGAAGGCTTTCATATTTTGGAGCATTGCTGTGAGAATTTGATTGCATTAGCATTTATGACGTCAGGATGTTAGATGATCATCACCCCTGCTCATCCCCAAAAGTGCTGGATAGAGTAGAAAAGTTCCATTGCTCCACAGCTTAATGCTGGAGGGCTTTACATCTCTCTAACCCATGCCAGGTGCCAGATAAGATGCAAATAAGGTTGTATGGTGATAATCCAACATAATTTTTTGACTAATGCTTTTATTTTGCTTTGTTTTGAGATGCCACCACAATAAAAAAAAATATGGTTCTAAATGGTGCTAACTGATATGGTTATAAAAAACACATTTAATTAATAAAATTTACACATCACAGCAATGTTCCAAAATCTAATAACAGTATATAAACTCTTTTTTAAGATTTTTGAATTTGGAAAAATCAGAGAACGAGTAGGTGTCCCAATACTTTTTTCCTAATCTTAATTGTCTTGTGTCACTAATGCCTGAAAGATTGAATCCTTTATCTACGAGTATCTAGTTTAAGTAAACTGTTGTAGAAGCAGAAACTTCTCTATAACATTAGAAACAAGCCATCAGTTATGTCCTAGATAGTGAGAACCATTGTTTACTTTGTGATGTGATTTTTTATCACCCTTTTCACAGCAATGCCAGACATTATTTACTTTGGAAGGTCATGTTTCTTTTAACACCATTCTTTCAAATGCATCAAAAATACATGAAAGTCCTTGTCTATGCAGAACTGTTTGTGCCATCTTTCTTTCCTTCTCTTGTTCATACGTCAGAGAGATGCATTTAGTCTTTTGAAACATCAGATGAGCATGCTCTGTAAGAATGAAAAGAGTTGTTTTTCTGAGTGAATGGGAAGATTTCTTGCCGTTGCAAGGCACATTTAAGCTTGCATCTAGCATCTGTTATTAGGCTGACTAGATGAACGGTGAATGCATTAGATTAGAATGGCCAAAAATGGCCAAGGATAAAACATTTAGAAAATGGACATGTTCCAGTGCAGCATTTTCAGCAAAAGGTAAGCACATGAGTGCTGCAAGGGCTTAAAGCAAAAATAGCATGTGATGTCATTTGGGTTTGATATCGCCAAGGTGAACTTTTACAGTTCTTGTATTTACTCAACAGATTAGTCCGTGGAATAAGAGAACAAGTTGTCCACAGTCTCGAATATGCACAGTCTATAAGACAAGCTCAGTGTATGTTTTACAGTTTGTCACTGATTACTACAAATGTAATGGAAGGTTTTTCTTGTTTCCAATAATATCTTTTATATTAATACATTTTCCCTTTAGGTAAGAATTTTATAGTGAAAATTTTAGTGCATTTCCAAAAATTTGAATTTTGTCAAAATTTTCATTTGTGTTCATAATGTAATTCAAAAAAGTAACGTGTCATATACACAGTCATGTCAAAATATTATTACCACCCCTGGTTTGGAATGAGCTCCAGCATGGGATGTCATGTGATAAGGTTTACTACACATATAAATAAGTGAGCACACCAGTCAGTTGTAGCAGAGTGTAAAACCATCATGGACAAAGGATGTGATTTGACTGATGTCCAAAAGGGCATGATAATAGGGTGCTAGGAAAAGGGTGGTAGCATCTCAGAAACCACTAACTTTGTGGGATGTTCTAGAGCTGTTGTTGTGAAGGTGTACTGAAAACAAGCTTCTCATGCACTGAATACCACCAAACAAAATAACTGTAGTGGTCTATTGATGTCAGAGGTGAACAACAATTCCACCGAGTAGTACATTTACATTTACAGCATTTAGCAGACGCTCTTATCTAGAGTGACGTACAAAAGTGCTTTGTTTCCATTAAGATAACTATCTCAGCTAGAACAGACAGGTTAGAGTCCAAACTACTCTTCAGTTCAGACACTGTTAGAACAAAACCATTACCAAGTAAGAAAGATACACAATTACACAATCTAAGAGCATAACAATGTATTACAATAAGATGTAAACTAGCGCTTGTGCTTAGTACAGAGCAATCAACACACTACAGTGCACTAGTTAACCTTTATACTGAACACAAGAGCAATGAGGAAAGTATCAGGGATCACCATTGAATAAACACTCTGAGCTAAGTATGGTTATTCCCACTATATACTACCCCACATTCTGCATCTTTACTTAAGCACAAATTTTATTAATTTACAGGCAGTAATTCAAAAACATCATAAGTAATTTCTAAAGGCTTTACACTTGTCAAAGGTACATGCACTGTCCTTGCAATGCTTGCACAAAAACATATGCTCTCTATAGTACACTGGAAATTGATGACATATTTGTCCAAATGTGTATGTTACATTACCACCCTTGTGGTAAGTGCACACTCCAAAAAATGTTCACAATAATAAAATAAAAGAATGATAAATATTCCCTTTTCCTCCTCTGGGGGTGGCCATGGCCTAGTGGTAAGGATCTGGTCTTGTGACCAGAAGGTCGCTGGTTTGATCCCCAGACAGGACATGATTGAAGTGCCCTTGAGCAAGGCAACTAACCCCCTAACTGCTCCATGGGCACTGGTGGATAAGGGCTGCCCACCACTTCGGGCATAGTTTCTCACAGCCTAGTGTGTTTTAGTGTGTGTGTGTTTCACTGCACGAATGGGTTAAATGCGGAGGTCAAATTCCGTTGTGTGAAAAATCACATTGGCTAAATTGGTTAATCTTAATCTCTGTCTAAGACACAGATACTCACTTAAGCAGACATACTCTTGATTATACACTCAAATCTGGTTTACAAACAGCCCATTTTGTGGCATTTCCATAACGTAGTGTTGTGTTTACATAACAGAACACAAATAAACAGATTATATGAATAACCCAGCAAAGTGAGCCATACAACGTAATTATATATGTCTAAATGTTTGTGGACACTTCTTGTGATGAATGCATTAACCTACTTTAAGTTGCACTTTAAGAGCAGTTTTAATTGTGTTCTGCATGCAATACTTTTGGCATGAGTTGGGGATGAGGTGGGGTGGTGATCATCCAACATCCAAAGATTGCTAATGTTCTTGCAACTGAATGCAATCAAATCCTCACATTGACTCTCACAGAACCTAGTAGAAAATAATAATGATAAAAAAAATAGATCAGTAACACTAGCCGAACATTTAATTTGAGAAGAATTGAATGAACAGGCATTTCAATGCTTTTGTCAATATAGTGTACCAAAATATTGAGTTACTTTAACACAACATTGGGTAATGTTCAGCCTTTTTTGGGGAGATTGCTGTCTGACAGTATTTATTTATTTATAACATTAGTTTTTTTTCTCATTCTTAATAAAATAAAATAATGATCTCAAATGGTGCAATTCAAAATTATTATTTATTAATATATAAGTGCATTCTCAGGTTGCATTGAATGATATGCTCTTTTCATATCCTGTCATTTCAACTTGTAAATAGATTACTCCAAGTTACAATAAATAAATAAATAAATAAATAAATAAATAAATAAAAATTGTTTTTTTATAGAAACAATGCAGCATACATTAAGAAATAAGTGAAGATAAAATGTAATCTGAGTAAGTTTGATTAATATTAGCCATAATCCAACTAAGCTTGTAGGCTTAAATAGCAAACAGCGTTAAATTTGTTACACAGATAACGTGAATGTCAGTGACCATCCAGTGGAAAAAAAACAGTGGAAGCAAACAAACTTAGTTCACTAAGCTAAGAGCCAGCTAATGTTTGGTAAGCCCAACAAACAAACTTTTGTTGCATTCTAAATGGTCATAACATGCTGGGCCAATACTGTAAAACCTACCTTGGTCCACATGCCTATCTTGGTCAACGTTAGACTGGGTGTGGCACACCAGTGGGTGTGAAAAGTAAATAGCCATTCAAGCAGTGGCTTGCCATCATAATCAGG
The DNA here is from genome assembly GCA_036984385.1 of Crenuchus spilurus. Lineage (NCBI taxonomy): Eukaryota > Metazoa > Chordata > Actinopteri > Characiformes > Crenuchidae > Crenuchus > Crenuchus spilurus. The sequence continues at coordinate 4,896 of BRDA01056312.1, forward strand.
ATGCAGTAATTGAACCTGTTCCGAGTCATTTATTTAACAGTGTCACAGTATCTCTTTATTACCACATTATTATGAGCAAAACCATAGCTGGCCACCAGAGGCAGCCATCAGCAGACCAGTACTTTTTCTACAGTTGGACAGACAACAGTCCAACATGTTATTGTGGTGTCACTGATGCTACTACCCCAGCAGGTGGGTTACACAGAACCCAGTGTTTTTACTCTTTAGTAACTCAGCATATTGGTACTGTCAATGTTTTTTTTTCTCTACATTGTAAATTAATACTGAAGTCATCCAGATTATGAAGGAACAAATATGGAATCATGTAGTAAACTTAAAAGTGTTACACAAAATACTTTTGTTTTAAATTTTAGATTATTCAAAGTAGACACACAACTGATGGTCTCAAACATATTAAAAGGGCAAGAAATTCAAGTAATGAACTCTTGACAAAGCTAACTGTTAACTGAAGGCCATTCCAGGTGACTACCTCATAAAGCTGACTGAGAAAATGCCAAGAAAGCTGGCATCTAAGCAAGAGGTGACTAGTTTGAAGAATCTAAAATATAAAACATATTCTGGTTGTTTAACACATTTTTATTTACTAAATAATTCCAGATGTATTTCTTCCTAGATTTGATGACTTTAGTAGTAATGTACAATGCAGACCATTTTTAAATAATGAAAAAAACACTGAATGGCCAGATGTGTCAAAACTTGTGACTGGTACTGTATATATATAAGTACATATAGTTCATTTGCCATAGCATCACTGATGTCAGTTACATAACATGTATGTAAGCATTTTAACACAGAGCTCTGTGCATCTACTTTTGTTGCTTGTACTTGGTGACTTTAATTGAATGTGAATGGAATTTTGTTTTATTAATAAAATACATGAAAAAACATAGCCAAAAATGGAAAATGTTCCAGCCTTGAAATCTGAGTACAAAAGATTAAATGGTGTATCACTAAAGGAAGTGAAGTCTGTCTACACTTAATACATTCATACATCCCACAAATATGCTGCTGATATTTGGTTTGGCAGAATCTTTGTTAAACAAAACTCTGTGATTATAAAAACAATGGCATATACTTCAGTTTGTGAAAGTGAGTTGCAGCTGTTCTTAAAACATGAATAATAACTGAAGTTTTTCAAAGATATCCTGACCTTCATTTCCTAATGACTTTAAAAAGAAATAGTATGATAGTGAAAACAAGTCAAACACTGTCCCCAGGATTGAGACAGTTACTTAGCAATTGTACTTTTATACTATACTTAAAAATATATTTGAAATGTATTACCTCATTGCTATTAAAAGTTGATAATTTTATTATCTTATATATTAAATAGAATTTAAATTAATTAAAGTCATTCTAATAGAAAAAATATGGAGTATTTTTACTTCTTAAATTTTCATTCAATCTCTAAAAGTACATGCCATGAGATTTTGCCGTTTTTTCAAATGTTCTCTCTTCAGTTAAGTTCAGGTAGTTGAATGAATTGATTGACTTTTATATGTGTTTGAAATAATTATATATATTGTGACGACCCAGACGGCTCACAAATAACTCTTTGGAAAGCCATTTGTTAACAAGTGCTTTTATTGGTCAATCTCCAACGATACAGCATAACAGAGAGAATCAGACTAACATTCACGTTCACTCTCACACAATTATGCATCTGATCTACGCCCACACCAACGGTGACTATCCTAAACTACACAAGTATCCACACATGCACACATTATTTTATAAAACACAGAACACCTAAAACTTTACCCCTACATAAACCCACAGAACAGTTACACTAACCCTCCCAAACCACCCCCAAAGACCCCTGGGAATATGCAAAACGGCAGACCGTCGCCTACGGTAATGCGACGCCCCCTAGCACGCCACACTGCCCCCGGGTTAAGCATTAAACGTCCCGTTAACGTTAGAACATTACTCACAGTAGCGTCTAGGTGGGCGCCGTAGCTGCCATGGTCTGCCAACAGTCACTGATGGAACAGGTGGGGGGCCGCCGTTACAGCCCGCATCGCTCCTCGCCTCTTTAGCACCAGCAGTAGCACCGTTAGGTGGAGAAGGCGGTGGGGGACCTACATTGTCATCACTGACAGTTTCCACACTCAGCTCTGCCTCCCTTGGTCGGTAAGGAGCCAGCCGGTCGCGATGTACAACCACAACCTTACGACCTGCCGCTACTCTGTACACCACTTCACCCAGGCGGTTTAGTACTGTGTAGGGCCCTTCCCACGCGGACTGTAGTTTTGAACAGCGTCCCTTCCTCCTGCGTGGATTGTGGAGCCACACACGGTCGCCCTGGGCGAGTGCTTCCCCTTGGCAGCGGCAGTCGTATGCTCTCTTCTGCCGCACGCTGGCATGCTGCTGATGTTTCCGAGCCACTTGGTGCACTGCTGCGAGGCGCGCGCATAACTCCTTAGCGTAGCCAACCTCGGACCTTCCCTCGCCCTCCACATTAGGTGGAGGACCAAACACAAGATCCGTGGGTGTCCTGAGCTCCCTCCCGAACATGAGGAAGGCAGGCGTGAAGCCAGTGGAGTCCTGCACGGCCAAACGGCACGCCAACAGGACCAGGGGGAGGTGACGGTCCCAATCTCACTGATGGGTGGCCGTGACGATCGCCAATTGCGTGGTGAGCGTCCGGTTGAAGCGCTCCATCAGCCCGTCGCTCTGAGAGTGGAGTGGCGTCGTACGTGTTTTGCGAATGCCCATCCGGTTGCACACCGCCGCCATCACGGCCGACTCAAAATTTCGCCCCTGGTCGCTGTGAAGCGCCTCCGGCACGCCAAATCGGCAGAAAAACTCCTCCACTAACCTCGCCGTTGTTGTGTCCGCGCCCTGGTCAGGGACCGCAAAGGCTTCTGGCCACTTAGTAAAGTAGTCCATGGCCACGAGCACATACCGATTGCCCGCCTCAGACACAGGAAAAGGGCCCAGGATGTCAACGGCGACCCGCTCCATAGGTGCGCCGGAGCGCACGGACTGCAGGGGCACATGGGAAACCTGCTGCGGACCCTTTTTAGCTGCGCATGCATCACAGCAGTGAACGAACAGCTCCACATCCTGACGGCAGCCCGGCCAGTAAAACTGCTGCCTCAGCCTCCGGAGCGTTTTGTTCACCCCAAAATGTCCCACGCCGGGTGCCCCGTGGATAGATTGAAGCGTCCGTTGCCGCAGCTTCACTGGCACCAGCAGTTGGCACGCGCAACAGCGCGTTGAAGGATCTTCCCACACCTTGTAGAGGAGGCCGTGGTGGAGTCGCAGACTTGACCAGTTTGCTCTGAGGGCTTTGGCTGATGGCCCACGAGATGACACCTCGTCCCAAGAAGGTGTGTGTCCCTCCTCCAGATGGCCCGCGACCCACGCCAGCTCGGCGTCGTCCTGTTGTGCCTGGCGGAATTCTTCAGGTTCCACCGCGTCGATGGGCTCAGGGGAGGGGGCTGTTGCGGCGCATGCCCCAGACTGTACCTCCTTTTTCTCCACTCGGGCACATTGTTTGCAATCGGCGAGCGTGCAGGGACGACGGGAGAGTGCGTCAGCATTGCTATGCAGTTGTCCTGCGCGATGCTGGATGGAGAATTGAAACTCTTGGAGTGTCGTGATCCAGCGCGCAACCTGACCCTCGGGCTCCTTGAAGTTCATCAACCACGTTAGCGAGGCATGGTCGGTGCGCAACTGAAACGCCACTCCATAGAGGTAAGGTCTGAAGTGCCGCAGCTCCGCTACCACCGCCAACAGCTCCTGGCGCGTGACGCAATAATTCCTCTCCGCCTTGCTAAGCCGCCGGCTGTAGTACGCCACCACATGCTCCTCGCCGTCCTGCAGCTGAGAGAGGACCGCACCAATGCCTAGATCGCTGGCGTCAGTGTCCACGATGAACTCATCGCCCAGCCTTGGATACGCCAGCACGGGAGCGTTGCAGAGGCTGGTACTCAGTGCGTCGAATGCCTCCCCCGCCTTTTGCGACCAGCAAAACTTGGACCCCTTTTCGGTGAGACGATTGAGCGGTGCGGCGATGTGAGCGAAGCTTTTCACGAACCGTCTGTAGTACGACGCCAACCCCAGAAAGCTACGGAGCTCGCTTACGTTCCGCGGTGGGGGCCAGAGCTGAACGGCGCTGGTTTTAACCGGGTCCGTCTCCACGCCCTTGCCGCTTACAATGTAGCACAAAAAATGGAGCCGCCGCTGGAGCAGGTGGCACTTTTTGGGGTGCAGCCGCAGGTTCGCCGCTTTGACTGCCTCCAGCACCATCTCTAGTCATTGTAGCGCGCTGTTGAAGTCGGCCGTGTGCACGAGTACATCGTCCAGATAGACGGTGCAATTTTCTTTTGGAACACCGGCGAGTACCCGCTCCATCAACCGCTCGAAGGTGGCCGGTGCGTTGGTGAGCCTGAAAGCCAACACCGTAAAGTGCCACAGCTCCGTTCCCAGTGAAAACGCAGTCTTTTCTTTTGCCTCTGGGGCTAGCGGCACCTGCCAGTATCCACTCCGCAGGTCCAGTGAGCTAAACCACAACGCTCCCACCACACGGTCCAGCGCTTCGTCAATTCTCGGGAGCGGGTACGAGTCCTGCTTAGTCATGGCATTGAGGCATCTGTAGTCCACACAGAACCTCCAGCTGCCGTCTTTCTTTTTGACTAGGACCACGGGGGCCACCCACGCGCTGCTGGAGGGCTTGATCACTCCGGCCACCGCCATCTCTCTCAACCGCCTCTCTGCGATCTCGCGCTTGACCAGGGGAAGACGATGCGGCCGTAACCAAACCAGGGACGCATCGCCCGTATGAATGTGGTGTTGCGCCAGCCCAGTTCTCGAGCAGTCCTCTTCCCTCGCTGCGAACACTTCCAGGTAGCGAGCGAGCAACCCCTACAGTCTCTCTCGCTGGATCTCAGTCAGTTCAGCCGAGCTTCGTTGCCACATTTCTGTAACGGCTGTGAGGTTGATATCAGCTGGCGAGCTACCAGCTCATTCCCGCGCTGGCTCTGATTTGAGAAGGGGCGGGGCTTCATCGACGCTCTGCTTGCCGATTGGGCGTTTAATGATGATGGGCGTTGCCCTACGGGCCTCATTCAGTTTGGGCTGCTCTGGGCAGAGTTTGAACATGGGGCGCGTTCTCAAGCGTTCCTATAGCGCCATCATGTTTTCTCTTTGCTCTTTTAGAATAGGTCTGCCCAAAGCCTTGTCTGGAGTGAGAGGCCGCACCGCTAACCCCCACACCACTCTCTGTTACATTCACAGCCGCCCTGCCCCACACTGTGGTCATCTTCAAGGTCTCTCCTCCCCAGCAAGCGGTGGCCTGGGCGAGGTCAAGGGACATGCAGGCGGCCTCAAGAAAATCTGCCCCCAGAATGCACGAATCAGCAATCTCCGCTACCCAGAACTCTTGCCATTTTCTCTTTCTTCCAGCTCTCAGCTCCAGTCTCCTCTTCCCATAAAGGGGAACCGGTGCACCATTCACCACACGGAGCGTCATGCCAGCTCGGTTCCAGCTGGTTGACGAGCCCTTGTCCGCACCTGGCAAAACACCGGGTTTTACTAATGACACAGAGGACCCGGTATCTACCAACTCTGAAAGCTCCATGCCGTTTATGGTGCACCGTAACCAGAACCCATGTCGTCCACTCACCCTGGCTGACTCGAGTTCGCGATGGAGGGTGGAATATTCGCAGGGCCACCTTCCCTCCTCTAGGTGGTCCCGGCTTCATTTCCCCGCCGGCTCTGGTGCACGGCAACGACTGGCACGGTGCCCACGCTTCTTACACTGCCAGCACACTAATCTCTCATCATTGCCAGGGCCCCAGACGCTGGTCCAGCACACCTCCTCCTCTACCTCCTCTGCCATGCAGCACAATGGATGTGACTGTCTGGGCCCCCGTGGCATGAGGATGTTTTCCACTCTCTCGGCTTCCTCTGCGGCTGCACGCAGGCTTGAGGGTGCCGCCAGTTGGACATGGCGGCGGAGCTCATCAGGGTGGAGCGCGGTAAGAAAATGCTCCAACGCGAGCTCGTCCTGGCACTCACGAGGAAAAGAGGGGTAAGCGCGACGCGCCAGTAGGTCCACCTCCGCGGCAAATACCCTCACTCTTTCTCCCTTGGACTTCGTCTGTGCTGCCAGTGCTGCCCTGGCTGTGTAGAGGGCTGGACTCCGCCCATGGCGCCGTCGTAGAGCCTCAAGAAGTGCGGCGAGGTCCAGGGTTCCATCTCCAGAGAGCTCCACGAGTACACGAAGCTCATTGCCCTGGAGCGCAGCGCAGAGTTGAGCAGCTGTCTGGTGCTCGGTCCAGTTGTAGTAGGCAGTCAGCGCCCGGAGCTGCATCTCATACGCATCCCAGTCCGCGGAGCCATCGAATAATGGGATGCGTACTAAGACCGCCCCAGAGTCGTTAGAGTCCCTGGGCGTTGGCTGTCTTCCTCTTTCGCCTTCTTCTCCATCAAAACGCGCGTTTACGCGCCTCCGTGCCACATGCTCGTTAGCCGCACGTGGCTGGCTAGCGCCATCTGGGATAGTGACGTTAGCACAGCGCCATCTATCCTCGGCTAGCGAGGGGCTGGCTGGCTGTGCACAGCTCCCTCGCGGCCGCGCAGGCATGGGGCAGGCGTCACGCTCGGTACCCCTTCCTGGCGCGGCCCTTGTGGCTGTCTGGCCGTCGCTGAGTTCCTCAATGTGCCGTTCGATCTCCTCCAGCTCGAAAGCGAGGCATCGTCCAGCCAGCAGGGGGCGCAATCCCACTTCTGACAGCAGTTGTGATGACCCAGACGGCTCACAAATAACTCTTTGGAAAGCCATTTGTTAACAAGTGCTTTTATTGGTCAATCTCCAACGATACAGCATAGCAGAGAGAATCAGACTAACATTCACGCTCACTCTCACACAATTATGCATCTGATCTACCCCCACACCAACGGTGACTATCCTAAACTACACAAGTATCCACACATGCACACATTATTTTATAAAACACAGAACACCTAAAACTTTACCCCTACATAAACCCACAGAACAGTTACACTAACCCTCCCAAACCACCCCCAAAGACCTTTGGGAATATGCAAAACGGCAGACCGTCGCCTACGGTAATGCGACGCCCCCTAGCATGCCACAATATATACCCATATATATATATATATATATATATATATATATATATATATATATATATATATATATATATATATATATATTTTAGTGTGTGAATACCATGTATAATTTAAAAGATTAAGATAAAAGCATTATTTTCAGGCAAAAAATAAAAACATAAAGCCAACAGAGGTGATCTAATTCAGCAAATGGGTGCAGCACGCATTTAACTTTTGATTTTACATTCATTTTCCGTTAACCAGTGCACATTTTTTTGTAACTTAGCATTGACGAAGCACTAGGATTATCACAATGGAGTGTTTTTTTTTTCAGAAACGTCCACGAGTAGAAACTCAATCAAAAGAAAATGAAAGTGATTGTGAACCTGGGGCTTCAGGTGATGTTAACAGGTCTGACACAATGCTTGTAGTCAGTGACCTGGACCAAGAAAGGCCAGAGAATGGATTTGAGGGAAGGGACCCACACCTGTGATGCGGCTT
>BRDA01056317.1:0-23107 GCA_036984385.1 Crenuchus spilurus
TATTGACATTTGCCATCTCCACATCATTGCATTCAGTTTTTATTCACAATTTGTTTAGTGTCCCAACTTTTTTGGAATCCGGTTTGTAGTAAAAGCAGAGGAACCGACCATCCCCAGTCCTGGGATAAAGAATGAAGTCTGATTTATTTGATATAGTTTATTTATTTATTTTATATTATTTATCATTTATATTTTAATGATTATTTTTAATCAAATTAATCTTATTTTATGGCTCTACTGATTTTATTCTGAAATTTTATTTTATAGTTGTATTTTATGTTTTTATCACTTTGTGTTAAAGCACTTTGAGATGCAATTATGTGTGAAAGGTGATATAAATACAATTAATAATAACTATTATTAATATTATTTGTATTATTGTTATGTTTGTAAATCTCTAATGTCTGAATAATAAAAATAATAACCATAATGATAACCATGAACACAGCTCATAAAATCTTATTAAATGTGATAAAATTATCATAAAATTGTCTTTATTACACAACATGTTCTGATTCTGTATTTTCTTCAATAATCAATAAATATTCAACAGGATACGTCACTATTTCCACAAAACCAGTTAAAACAGCATTAAAAATGGCTTTTGTTATTATTAATTATTATTATTAAATAATAATAATAATAATAATAATAATAATAATAATAATAATAACAACATTAAAGCTGAATGAAATTAATGCTGAATGGTTCTAATTAAAAGGCTTATTTAATATTATTTATTTAATATATAATATTGGCTTATAGCTCAGGGATGGTCAATAGATGGAAGCATGAAGTGCTCTAAAATCTTCTTGTAGGTGTTGAGTTTAAACATAGTAGACCAACACCAGCAGCTCAAATCATCACAGAAACTGCACACTGGACTTCAGACACCTTGGATTGTGTGTCTCTCAGACTGTAGGAGCTGATTTATAAATGAAATGTAAAAGCAGTTCTGTTCTGGTTCTGATTAGTCCAGGTAAGACACTTTTGATGTTGTCTCTGGTCCAGGAGAGATATTAGGAATGTGGCTGTTGTAGTCTGAGAGATACACATTATTTATACTGTTTATAGTCATTTACTCAAATATAAAAATTTTTATGAGCTTAAAGTCAAACTGATTAACATTCAAAATAAAAACGTTGAATTTTCTGGATTAAATAATGAAACTTTTTCTCGTAGGGCCCAGAGTGGCTCAGCGGGCAAAGACGTTACCACTATGACCAGAGGATCGCGAGTTCGAATCACGGTCATGCTGTTTGCCATCAACAGCCGGTGCCCAAGAGAGCAAAAATTGGCAGTGCTCTCTCTGGGTGGGTAGATGGCACTCTCCCTATCACTTTCACGTTGCAATGTCCGCTGGCTCAGGCGTCTACTGATGCTACGGATACGGAGCTGGGGACCCTGTGTGCCTTCCTCCGAGCGCATTAGGCTCTCCAGTGACGGTGTATCAGCGGTGGTTTGAAAAAGAAGCGGTGGCTGCATCACATGCAACAGAGGTTGCCTACACCCTCCTAGAGTCAGAGACATTGCAAAGTGATGGGGAGAGGCCTAACGGAGGGGATGGGCTAATTGGCTACCACTACATTGGGAAAGGGGTAAAACTGGCAAAAACCTACAAATAAATAAATTTAAAAAAAAATTGTGTGAGACCGTGTTCTTAGAAGCTCACCTGGCTGTAGATCCTGTGTGATGGTGAAGTGGTGGTGGTGCGCGAGCAGGGTGTTGTTGCCGAGCTCCAGACTGCGACTGCTGAGCGTGTCGTATTTACAGAAATCGGCTCCGGCTCCTGAACACATCCTCAGCGTGGGCTCCAGGAGAGGATCCGCCGGGTCTTCAGTGATGAAGAAGTTAGGGATGAAAGTGGGATCGTGCTTCTCCGCAAAATAATATTCAGTGAGGAGATGAGTGGAGTCGTAGGTGAAGAGAGACGACTCGTTCTTTATGGCCCCTGAAAATAAACGACTACAGACATCAGGATTATGAGGAACATCTGTCGACTCCTGTATCCTCAAAGACTAAACCTGAAACCTTCACAATAAAACCACCTTAACTCCCACTTAACATCTAAAGTCCTCAGTACCAGACTTACAACACCCAACAGATTTAGGTCAGGTTTATGCCAAGGTGAGGATTAGGATTAAGGTTAGGGTTAGGATTAGGGTCAAGATGAGGATTAGGATTAATGTTAGGTTTAGGATTATGGTCAAGATGAGGATAAGGATTAAGTTTTAGGATTAGGGTCAAGATGAGGATTAGGATTAAGGTTAGGGGTAGAATTCGGGTCAAGATGAGGATTAGGATTAAGATTAAGGTTAGGATTAGGGTCAAGATGAGGATTAGGATTAGGGTTTGGGTCAAAATGAGGATTAGGTTTTAGGGTTTGGGTCAAGATGAGGATTAGGTTTTTAGGGTTTGGGTCAAGATGAGAATTAGGTTTTTAGGGTTTGGGTCAAGATGAAGATTAGGTTTTTAGGGTTTGGACCAAGATGAGGATTAAGATTAAGGATAGGGTTAGGATTCGGTCAAGATGAGGATCAGGATTAAGGTTAGGTTTGGGGTTAGGGTCAAGATGAGGATTAGGGTTAAGATCAGGGTCAAGATGAGGATTAGGATTAAGGTTAGGGTTAGGATCAGGGTCAATATGAGGATTAGGATTAAGGTAAGGGTTAGTATTAGGGTCAAGATGAGGATTAGGATTAGGGTTAGGGTCAAGATGAGGATTAGGATTAAGTTTCAGGATTAGGGTCAAGATGAGGATTAGGATTAAGGTTAGGGGTAGGATTCGGGTCAAGATGAGGATTAGGATTAAGGTTAGGATTATGGTCAATATGAGGATTAGGATTAAGGTTAGGGTTAAGATTAGGGTCAATATGAGGATGAGGATTAAGGTTAGGGTTAGGGTCAAGATGAGGATTAGGATTAAGGTAAGGGTTAGGATTAGGATCAAGGTGACTTTTGCAATTAGTTTTTGGGTTAGGATTAAGGTTAAGATGAAGAATAGAGCCAGGGTGCTGGTTATAATTAGGTTAGGTTAGATTTGGGGCCAATGAGAGGGTTAGGATTAGGTTTTGGAAGGTAAAGGCTAAGTTTATGATTAGTCCAAGGTGTTAGGACAAGGGTGAAGGTTAAAATGGGTTTAGGGTTGGAATTGGGGCTAGGTTGATGATTAAGATTAGGTTTTAGCTTAGAATTAGGGTAAGGGAGAATCTTAGGATTAGGTTTTGGATTGAGATTAATATTAAGTTTAGGATTAGGGCAAAGGTGAGGAGTCAGGATTAGGTTTCGTGTTCCTTTCTGAATGATGCTCAATACAGAGCAGTATTGAGAACACATCATCGTCTTAAAGGCACAGTAACAAAAATATCCTGTTTAAAATCATAGTTTAGTCACAAAATGAAGCTGTAGACATGTAAACAATGAATGATGACTGTTTTTAGCCTGTAAATTCTCACATACTGCTAGACGTGAATTTGAAAGGGAAAACGTATCATGAGTGCCCTTTAAAAATTCTGTCCCAGGGTTTCCAGTCAAGTCCAATCACACTCAAATCTGCAATGTGAAGAGCAATAGCGAGCAGATGTGGACAGGACTTTGGACTGGACTGAGATAATGAGGCCATAATTCTGCTGATCATATCTGATTAGATAGCTTTACAGCGATGTTACATCAGATGACTTCAACTCTAAAATGTCTATAAAGAGGAAAAAGATCTAGCAATGATGTTTTGTCTTCTGTAAAGTCATTACACCTGCCTAATGGAAGCTTATGCATACCAATTAACATTCTCCAAAAGACATGCTTACATGGTTTGTGTCCCTGTTTGACATCTGTAGTCGTATAGGTAGCAGAAACACTATGTGGATAAAAATAATGGGAAACCTTTCATTATTTCTTCCAACATCAAGGGTGTTAAAAAGAGTTTATGCTACTTTTGTTGCAGTAACTATCTCTACTGCCTACGGAAGTCTAACTGTTACAAACAATCCTTTTCCACACCTCCATGATGACATCACGGAGCGTGTGGACGTTAGACATGTTGTGCTCCTCCACCTTCCGCTTGAGGATGCCATACTGAGTTGTGTTTAGGTCACCATCACCTTTACCTTCAGCTTCCTCAGCAAGGCAGTTGGCATCTTGGGGTCATTGTCATGTTGTAGACCTGTCATGCGGCCAAGTTTATGACGCTCTGTCACAGTACATGTTGGAATTCATGTTTCTCTCAGTGAACCACAGCTCACCAGTGCCGGCAGGACTCATGCAGCACCAGACTATGATGCTACCACCACCATACTTGACTGTAGACAAGACAGTTATGATGGCCATGTAAACTGAGTTGATGCGGTGCGGTATGGTCTATGCTCCCCATTCACACCTGGAACCTTGTACGTCTAACGAGTCACATGACACCAAGGAGGGACAAGGACACAATTGTGCACAAGTTGGGCATGTTCACTGAGAGGTGTACTCACTTGTGTTGCAGCTATTTGGACATTAATGGGTATGTGTTGTTATGTCAGAAGACAGTAAATCTATACTGCTATACAAACTGTACACTGACTAATCTAAGTTATATCCAAGTTTCATTTCTATAGTGTTAAAAAATAAAATAAAGTTTGTGTAGAAATGGGACGGGTGCACTCACTTTTGTGAGATTCTGTATATATATAATTTTAGTAAAGAAGCTAGAAGGACTCACATCCTGCCCCAAAAGTGAAGATGTCCTGCGGGCTGCTGTCAGCTGGAATGACCACCCCATCACTAGAGGTCAGATCATCTTTTGGGTCGTCGTTCATTTTACCCAGCAGCCCCTGCGTATGGCCTTTAAACTCCTCAGACAGTAAGACGGTCAAGGTCATGACCCCTCCTCGAGCCCTGACCTCCACTCCAGCTCCAGAGGGGAACATCACAGTCACGTTCTGACGAACCGCCGAGAATACAAACACACCTAGAACACAAAGGTTCTAGATCAGTAGTTCATCACAGCAATACCTTTCAACTTGACTGTATATTACACCTAGGTTTTTAAATCTTCCTTAAAAACACACTTTTTCTCCCTAGCTTTTAATCATATTTGAGTAGACTCTTGGCTGATAACGTTGATTTGTTTTATATCTTTTAATGTAATTCACCGGAATTTGTTTTATTGTACTGTGTTTTGTATCTATTGATGTATTTGCTTGGAACAGTGGCATTATTTGAGTCACTTTTATTTCTTGTCTTGTACAGCACTTTGGTCAACCTCGGTTGTTTGGAATTGTGCTCTATAAATAAAATTTGAGTTGAGTTGAGTAGTAGAATGACTGACCTCTCTGTCCAAAAGTATCAGGACAGACCTAATGGTTGACCCATTATGATCACCAAGCTGATCACATTACCTGCTGTTACAGATTCACGTAACCAAATATTAGACTAGGGGGTGCTCAAGAGCTCTGAAACTTTGACTCCAAAGCTGAACAAGTGCACTATTGTTCCCGGGACAAGTGAGCCCAGGTTGTCAGCCCAGGGCGCCCATAGGTATGGACTCTTTACTGGACCAGTGAATGTAGACAAGTGTACTTGTAGAGACTTCCCCTCAAACATTGTGTGAGTTGGAGAAAAGCTTTATATGAAACTACAAGAAAGATGTTGGAAGGGCTCAAGCCTGCACTCTACACAATTATTAAATTTTATTGAAGTTTTGTTTTATAACATCTGATATTTGTGAGACAGCAGGTCTGTGAAATTATAAAAAAGTCCCCATACATTTGGTCGAACCTGAATAATACACAAATAAATCAGATTTTACTGATTCAAAGCTGTTACGATGCATCCTGAGTTCATCCCGAACTGTATCTGGTAAACACTTCAATGCTAGTGCCTCCATCTGATTCTGTGAATTTTACCATTCGAGTTCAGTCATTTTAATTTTAATCTGCTCAGATCTTTACCTTTCAGGTCCATCCAGTCCTGTTCAGAGAAACTGAGCTCCTGCTGATTCATTAACACCTGCAGATGATCCAGCCCATCAGTGAGCCGCACCTCGATGACATCAGAGTCTGTCTCCCTCATGGCCACGGAGCAGAGGCGGGTGGCATTGATGACCGAGCCTTAAAAACGAAAAAATGGGTCATGTGTTATGATGCCAGACTGCAATAATTGCAGTTACACAGCACTACCAGAGGGGTCTCCAAATCCCCATTTAGAAACACTTCCTCTAAGTAATGCTGTTTGTTAACAGTTGCCTGCAGTTGTGAAACATCATTACAAAGATAATTTCCAAGAACAGAACAGTGACTGTGTAAAAAATACTTTATATATATTTACCATTTTCTGATTTCAGAGGCTCCGTCCTGCCTTGCACTGTAAGATTATAGGCTGGAGAATCCAGCAGGATGTATTCTCCTTTACCATTAAAAGTGTAATCGGTCCCGTCAAAAGTAATGAAATGAGGGTCACCAAGCACAGTAGCTGAGAAAAAGAGGGAAAATAACTTCTCACACAAAGAAGATAATGCATTACTGTTGTCTAAGGTCTTAAATCTACCTCGATTTATATTTAACCTTTCAATTACATTTTTTATATAAATATGTTATATTAATATATTAATATGCTCAGACAGACACTTCCGACAGCAGCAGGGCTGGTAGAAGACTGATCTTACATCAGATTCACCATCAGCACTAAATCTGACTCTACATCAGCACTTCCTGCTCCAAGATGGCCGACACAGCATTCAGCTACACAAGTTTTTCTTATTGTTTATAGTTTAAAATAAGTCTGTGTCCTAAACCACACCCACTAGTCTGTGACACCTTCACTAACATCTAGATGAGCTCCGAGAGACGTTTTTGTGATATATTTTTACTAAATGGTTGATTGAGTGCCTCTGAGCTGATTTCACACCTGCTTTAGGAGGCTGGTATGTCCTGCAGTCACTGGACGGGCGGTGGGTGAAGTAATAGTGGCAGTTATCTGACCACAGACAGCAGTAGTAGAATGTAATGACGTCATATTTCCAGTGTGAAAGTCCAGGGACTCTGGGGGGTTTCTGATACGGCGGAGCCCCCCAGTCGTGCCCCCGGTCGGGAGTACTGCCTCCTATAGAGTCTCCAGTCAGAACCTGAGCTCCGGTGCTGTCATAACAACACTGCTGACCAGCTGCATATGCAGGACTGCAGAGGAACAGAAATAAACTGATCTGGTTACATTTATTCACAATGTTTACATGACTAGTTTACAACCTCCATTTATCCCTTCTGCAGACTGGGTTTGCTGAACCTTTAAAACTATGGCTGTCTAGTATTGGTCATGAATTGTGGTATATTGTGAAGACTGATGGTTTAGTTGGAGACTGGAGGTGTTTGGCTGGAGAAGAATGGTGCTTGAGAGATAGTAATTGATGGAAATTAATGGTGAAGGAGTAATGTTTGGTGGAGAATTAGTGTTTTATGTGGATTGATGGTGTTTGAATGATGGCATTTGATGACAGAGGACCATGTATTGCTAAAGAACAATGGTGTTTGTTGTAGAATGATGGCGTTTAGTTAGAGAATGACGGCGTTCAGTTGGAGAATGACGGCGTTCAGTTGGAGAATGACGGCGTTCAGTTGGAGAATGACGGCGTTTAGTTGGAGAATGACGGCGTTCAGTTGGAGAATGACGGCGTTTAGTTGGAGAATGACGGCGTTTAGTTGGAGAATGACGGCGTTTAGTTGGAGAATGATGGCGTTCAGTTAGAGAATGATGGTGTTCAGTTAGAGAATGATGGTGTTCAGTTAGAGAATGATGGTGTTCAGTTAGAGAATGATGACGTTTAGTTGGAGAATGAGTGTATTGTTAGAAAATGTTTTGTTGGAAAACAATGGCGTTTTGGTTGAAAATAGTGTTTTAGTGGAGTTCTGAATGTTATGGATGTGTTAGTATTTGAATGTTGAGGGTTGATGAGATGTTACCTGGCCTGAATGGCTCTGACACAGTGCACAGCTCCTGGATGGTAAGTGCAAACGCTCCCTTTCTCAATATCACAGCCGTAGTCAGTCTAAAACATCAACAATATTTGAGCTGAAGAGTAGACTAACTGCTTTCACTTAGAGGTGTTATGAGGTATTATGATAATATATATTATAAATGATTGTAATCTGATGCAGAATGATTAGTGATGGAAAATGAGGGTGGTTAATGGAAATTAATGGTGATTCACTGATGAATGATGGTGTCTTATGGACAGTGAGGTGAATAGTGTTGTTTGGTGGAGAATTATGGTTTTGGGAAGTTACAGAGAACGGTGAAGTACTGACATGGAAGCGGCCGGTGTCTGCCCGAGCCTGGGCCAGAGTGCAGGGACAGTCTATGATTTCTGGAAGGAAACTCGGGATCCTCTTCTCTTCTTCATCCCACAGCAGGCACTGCTCCAGAGCCCAGCCTGCAGAGTCCTTCTTAAAGTCTTCTCCCAGGTAATAAGCCAGAGCATGAGCACCACTCCACAGGGCATTCACATTCCTACACAATCATATTACACAACAGAGTCATGAAAGAAAGACTAGTACTTAGCCTTTGTCCACTTATTTTGGAATATTTTCCTTCATCCACATTAACAATGTTTTTAAAAACGGCAATATGATTCTCCAGTCCAGTGGGGGGCGATAACTCTTTTCAACCTAATGAACTCTAGATCGTAAACTGAGTCCCTTTATGATTCTTAGAACCTTGGTGCTGTCCAGCAAACTGACCCATGTTTACACCAGTTTTGAGCATAAACAAGGATGGGTAATCTATGGAGGAAGTTGCGCAACACACAATGGAACTTAACAGTACTAACAAGAGTCAGTCCTTCCTGGTACTGCAGTCCAAATTCTATTGAAATACTGGACAACACCAAACATACAACAAGGGTTGTTTCTGCAGAAGACCACTCCTCTACCCCGGATATTGTCACTGTTCATGCTTATAAACTGAGCATTCTTTGGTCCCGGGTTTAGGTTTATTTTTTGCTGAAAATACACCAAAAGTTTCAAAACTAGGTGTGCCGCTGGGAAGAAGCTCTTCCTGCCTACTAGTGCATAAGCGGAGGCTCCTGTAACATCTTCCAGATGGGAAAAGAGTGAAAATTCCATGGTTTGGATGAGAAACGTCCTTGATATTTCTCACTCTGCCCAGGCAGAATTTGTGGTAAATGTTCTGAATGGTGGGTAACTGGGTACCTGTGATGCGTTGGGCAGTTTTCACCACCCATTGGATTTGCAGTTGGCTGTGAAGTTAATGTTGATCAGCACAAAAAATCTGAAGTCCAATGTGCAATTATTAGAATATTTTATTCAGTTTCAGTAAATAACTTTTCAAACAGTACCAACATTAAACAAAAAGAGACTTGAAATGTGTCACTTTGTGTAAAGAGTATAATATATGACAGTTGTATAATATATATGGCAGAGTCAAGCAAGGGAGTGAAGGGAAAATAAAGCTCTAAAAATAAACAAAACTTACCACAAGGGCAGTAAACACAGATGCTCTACCCTTTCCTGAGGTGCGCTGCCTCTCTAAACAGGGGGGTCTAAACAGATTCCTATGCTCCACCCCAGGGGAGCCTCTACATAGCCTAAGTGCAACATGAGGTGGCCTAGAGCGGTAAAGCCTCCCTGCTGGAACTGCAAAATCACCTACGGGAGGCTTCTGCAGCCCACTGAGTGCCAAAAAAGGAAAGAACAGCTGCTGTACCACACCACACCTTGAATTATGACCATAGACTGCCAGGCTCAGTTCCTCCTCAAGCAACAAAATCCTTCAAAACATCCCATAAAACAACAAAGACAGCAATGTCCCTGGTCTCTTCAAACAAGACTAAGACAAGCCTAGGAATTGGGAAAAGGATATTTAGGGGATACAAGTTGGGGCAAAGCAGGATCCCTATCAAAACCTGTCTGCAAGCCAGGAAACTGAAATGGAACCAGCTGAGCATGATGAGCTAATTACTGACTTTGACCAATAAGGGGACAAGAGCTCACCACAATGACCAATCTCTGAACCAGAGGAAACAGTAACTCAGTAACCATGAGAAGAAAATTGCTCACCCTAGTGACCAATCACTGAGCAGGAGGAGGAGGTAACCCAGTAACAATGACAAGAAAAGGGCTCGTCCTAGCGACCAATCACTGAGCAGGAGGAGGAGATAACCCAGTAACAATGACAAGAAAAGGGCTCGTCCTAGCGACCAATCACTGAGCAGGAGGAGGAGATAACCCAGTAAAGATGGAAAGAATCACTGCTCTGCAGTTGCAGTCCCTGGCACTTTTAAGCCTTGTCTCAGTTTTGGAGATGCACTAGCGCAGGGGTGGCCAACCCCGGTCCTGGAGAGCCGCATTCCTGCCCAGTTTGGTGATCTCCCTGATCAAACACACCTGATTCAACTCAGCAGGCAATTAGCAGGTTTAATTGTAGTGTCAGAGCACAAAGATCACCAAACTGTGCAGGAATGCAGCTCTCCAGGACCAGGGTTGGCCACCCCTGCACTAGCGGATCACAGAGTGCTGAGATTTTCTAATGTGACAGCAATGCTTTGTTTGTTTCTATTGCAATGGGCAGTGTCTCTGAAACAGCAGTACAGTCCTGAGAAGGGAAATGCAGTTTTTCTAGTTTCTAGCAGTAGATTCTAACTCCTTTAATGAAATTAAGCTGAACTCTAAAGACCTGAATTACCCAGCACACTTTAACTGACCAGCCGTGTCTGGCGTGATCAGTAAATGAAAACAGTGATGATCCGAACACCACTTTAGTGCTGGCATTAGGACAGAACACACAGATTTCAAGACATCTGTGGATGAGACCTTAGCTTACTTACATAAATTTAAGCAGATATTTAACTGCAGTTAGAAATACCTCTGCCAATGTCATATCTTGTCAAATCATCTTAAATCTAGTAAATATATGTCATATTTCTCATTTTAAGAAACTGTGTAAATCTAATTTATGACTCATTCACTGCTTTAACGACAGACCATGAAACAGTATTCTAGTTATTCATTAGAAGAATGATTGACTTATTGCTAATCTGTTCTCTTTGGTTTAACCTTTAGTCATCTAGAATGTATACTACTGTACTGCAGTATTATTTCATTATTATATATAATCCCCATGTACAGAACATTTCTACATTTCTTTTCAGAAAATCTAAAATCTGTAATTTGCTCATTCACATGAACCTTCATGAAAAGCATTTCAGTGAATTCAATGATGAGCTTAATTCTATTTGTTAAATAAAAGAAATAATTTTCTAAAAAATGATGCCTGAAATACACTCAAAATAAGTTGGGACAGAGGCATGTTTACTACTGCATTACATCACGTTTTTAATGATAATTTTTAATGGTTTAAGAATTGAAGTTACTCATTATTTTAATTTGTGGAATTTTTGTTCATTCTAACTAAACAAGACTTGAGTTGCACAACAATCTGTGGTCACCATTGTCCGATTGTCCTCTTCATGATGCTCCAGACATTTTCAATAGGAGACAGATCTGAGCTACAAGAAGATCAGTCAATCACACACACACACACTGACAAACTCACACACACTCTAGGTCTATGGAGTCACACTGTTGTAATATGTGCAGAATGAGGTCTGACATTATGATGCTGAGATCTTTTGAAAAGGCAGCATCTATCTTTCCTAAATACCACCACAAGCCTCCACATCACTGATACCTTCACATTTATGCAGATCAGCCATGCAGTGGGCACTGATGCACCACCACCCAATCCACCAATTCAATAACAGATGCTGTTTAACATGCTAAAACATGGACTCGTCTGACCACAGCACATGCTTCCATCTTTCAGTCCATCAGGCCCAGAGAACTCTCTGGTGTTTCTGGTCTTAATTAATATGCGTCTTCATCTTTACGTAACACAGTTTCAGGTTGTATTACTTCATGCAGTGGTGGATGGTGTTAAGTGACAGTGATGATCCAAAGTGTTCCTGAGCCCATGTGACTATTTCCATCACAGTAATATGACGGTTTCTCAAACAGAACCATCTGAGGTCTCGGTGGTCACACATTCAGCAGCGGTTTTTCTTTTACACACTCAGATTTTCTCCGACTACCTGAATCTTTACATCATATTATGAGCTGTAGATGGTGAAAAATTATATTGGACAAAATTAGTTCTTACTGAGCTCCTGTTGGTTTTGTGCTGGGACTGACCCTCATGCTGCCCATATGCCAGTCTGACCTCAATGAGGGGTCTGGGGTGAAGCTGAAGGCTCCACTGTTGGGCACATCTTTTCCAACTGTGTCCAAGTACGTCCACTCTGCCTCCCATTGGTCAGAGTATGGCTCACCTGTACCAAACTCAGCATTAGTCCACATTTTAATTAACACTCAGTATAACAGCTTTACATAAAGACGACATATTACACATTTTCACAGGCTAGCATAAGTTAAGGCTGGGGATGTCAACCACCAGAAACCATCACAAAACACAGCAGAAATCAAAGCGGAAGCCACAATAAAGCACATCCAATTTGTCTACAGCAGTTTTCCTCCACACCTTCAGCCTACAGCAATTTAACCCTAATCTATTCAGTGTAATACAGTTTTGCCCCGCCCATTCAGCCTGTAGTAGTTTAGCTTCATGTACCCAACCTACATTTCAGAAAAAATATAATTGTAAATAAGAAATAACTAGGAAATTAAAAACTTGATTATTTCTGAAGCATAAACTATATAAAATACTAAAGGCTTTAAGGCTACTAAGGAGGCTAAAGAGTGTAGCAGTAATGGGTTTATGATCTCTGGTGAAATAATGTAACTGTACTAATGCCATTAATAAACAGAACTCAGTTGATATTGTCCATCTCTATGATGTAAATGGTCACAATGTATTGTGATATTGTTACACCCCTATGAGTCCCTTTTTCAGACATACTGGTTTTCACACAGATACGTAGCTGCTACACTTCATACATATGGCCTTTAGTTTGAACACAGTTCTGATCAGTTTATTATTCTACTCACCAGGCTCGTTGTAGCCCCACAGCTCTACGTTCACTCTCTCCGAGTTTATCAGCGATGAGTTCCAGACCATCAGTAAAATCCCACCAACCCCTGGTGTGCCATAGTACTGCCATTGTGTCCCATTCACCAGGAGAAGTTTAGACCCCAGGCTCAGCTTACTGTGATGCACTGATCATCAATCAATTTAAATAATCAACAATTAACTTCCAATTATATCAAAACAGTGTCTCAATAGTATGGACACTCTGACATAAAATTATATGGCAGATGGTGATCCAGTTTTAGACACTAGCTCTTGGGGAAACCTGTTAGGCCACATCACCAACATGGTGGCCATTTTGGATTTAGCTTCATTTTTACAAAATATGAAGGTAGGTGTGTGACATATCAAACTGGTAGACAATTCCACCAGATATACAGTGGTGAGCTTCATGTCAGTGTAACTTTATTCATTCTCATGGTAAAACCCAAAAAGTGGCCAGAAGAATGTTTTGGATATGCTGTCCATCATTCTCTATGATTAAGGCTCTACCATTCCTGATGAACTTTCACCAAAATATGTGGCTGAATGCTAAAACAACTGTCATTAAGATCAACAACATCATGTATCTTCACAGAGTAAACAAGAGCTTTAACATGAGCCCACAATGTGTCTCAATCAACACCATCCACCACATTAACATTTTCTTCTGTACAGGTGATGTGACTGATGGGGTTTTCCAAAACTATATTGATGTGCAGTTTTCCCCAAAAGTGGATTGGTTGTAGGGGTTCAACTGAGTGCCCATTTCTATCTGTGGGCTCATGACAAGGCTCTTTGGTAAAAGTTTATTAGAAATTAGAGCCTTAATACTCCAGCATGGTGGACAGCATATCCCACACATTCTTATGGAAATTTTCAGGTTTTAACACCAGAATGAATAAAGTTACACTGACATGAAGCTCAGCACTGTATTTCTGGTGGAAGTCTCTACCAGTTTGATGTGTCACACACCTAACTTCCCATTCTGTAAAAATGAAGCTGAATCCAAGATGGCCACCATGTTGGAGACATAGTCTACAAAGTTTCCGCCACAGCTTCTGCCTAAAACTCAACCTCTGTCAAACTATTTTGATCTTTCCTTACTTTTGAGACTCCTGTACAACAGTCTCTAATGTGGCAAATTCTTGTCTTCAAAGAGGAAATTAAACTCATGGAAGGCTGTTAAAACAGAGTTTGATAGTTTGTGTGTCCACAATCTGTACAGCTTTGCTCACCTGAGAGCCACCTGCCCACTCTGTTATAATTGACTCCATTAGTGGACACTTCAAAAGAGATCCAGCCAGACTCGAACAGCATCGGAGAAATACAGTGACCCGCACCGTCTGACCCGACATAACCCTGAGTTACAATCTCAGACTTAAACCTGCACAAACACACACATTACAGTCAATATTACTCATAAATATAACTGTTTATAATTTCATTTTCAATTCTTTAAAAATAACCAAACTTAACTTTTAATTCTGAATCTTGTTGTTCATGCCAATGTCATCAAAACATTTAACACAGGTTCAAAGTTTACATGGGCTCTTATGTTTTAGGCGCCCCCCAAATTTGTACTATATAATGTTTTAATAATAATGAAAATACATAAAACATGCATAATTGTTCTCATTTAAAGAGGTAATGTTCTAACACATACATAACCATTTTCCAAACTGTTATGACTCATACATGTAAACATGCTCTGTTCTGATTGGCTGTGCCTACAAAAAACAGTCCAAGCTGAAACATTTCAATGATGAAAAGGCGGGACTAAATTCCTATAGAATGCTTTGCTTTTCAAAGTTAGCACAGCTGTCTACCAGGAGGATTTAGAGCACTTTATGCTTCCATCTGGTTGAGCTTAAATGTTCAGACAACTCATGAGTTCATAGTGATCAACAGTAAAACATAAAAGCCTGAAATATGTCATGTTACATGTAATGAATATAAGATATGTCAGTTTAGCTTTTAAAATTAAAATTAATAACCATTTTTATATTTTAGGCACACCTGTACACCGTAAAAACATGTCTGGTGTGTCATTTTCTCAAACCAGTAGAGTGACATACTGTGAATGAGTCACACTCCTTACCTGCACGTCAGGTTCCCGCTGGTGTTCAACACCACGTTGAGGATCGTAAAGTCTGTTCCTCCCAGCAGAGAACCGGAATGAGGGGAGATTTCCAGGCAGAACTGTTTCAGATCTGCACAGCAATTCTGCAAAGATTCACATGTAGGGTGACAAGAACATCCACCCAATTTCTCACCACAGTGGCCTTCACACGACTGAGCTATGAGAGGAAACAAACACCATAACAGAGAAGAAGTAACTTCTACAGTCATACAACCTAAACCAACAGGTTCTGATTTAGTCTTTATACACCACATTTACCAGGACAGTGTTTAGTATCTTTATGACCTGATCATTATTTACTGTATAAACATACCTAAAACTTCAAAGTAGGTTAAAAATGACGATAAATGCACAAACTTGCTGATGTAAAATGTTGTAAATGTGAACATATGATGGTACAAATGAAGCTGATATACAACTACTTACAACAAAAAGCAGCTGTGAGCTTCTGTTTGTGTCCACTTGGGGGCAGTGTTGGCTAATGCTCATAAAGCTGCACTTTTGTACACACTGTAGTCCATCTGTTTCTCTGTATACTTTGTTGTTCTTCAATGATCAGGACCCCCACAGAGCTGGTGGATCATTCTCAGTGACACTGACATGGTGGTGGTGTGTTAGAGCTGCTGAAGATGTTAAAAACTGTGTCCACTCACTGTCCACTCCATTAGACACACCTACTTTGGTCCACCTTGTAGATGTAAAGTCAGAGACAGTAACTCAGCATAGTTTGTGTTGGTCCTGTAGTCCTTACACTATTGGCTGGTTGGTGCACTATTTTCACTCCAGTAGTGACACTGAGGTGTTTAAAAACTGATCCACTCTAACACACCACCACCATGTCAGTGTCATAGCAGTGCTGAGAATGATCCACCTGCTCTGTGGGAGTCCTGATCATTGAAGAACAACAAAGTATACAGAGAAACAGATGGACTACAGTCTGTAAGCGTTGTGTACCTAATGTAGTGACCAGTGAGCTTAAGTGGAAAAAATATGTTGATAAAGTTTTTGAGTAAACCGTCCCTGTCTTACCTGAAACGGAAACCTGCCCTAAGAGTTTTAATTCAACAGAACAGTTAAAGTGGATGTTCACCAATGCTGGCAAATCAAGCAGCATCAATAGGTGATTACATTTTGCTTAAATGTGAAGTTTTTAAATAATAACTTTTAAATAATAAATAATAATAATAATAATAATAATAATAATAATTATTATTATTATTATTATTATTATTATTATTATTATTATTATTACTATACATTTTATTTATTTATTTATTTATTTATTTATTTGTTTGTTTGAAAAGCATCTTTCAAGACACCCAAGCACTCTGTACAATGAATAGGTAGAAATAATATAATAATAAATTTGCTAAAATAAATAAATAAATAAATAAATAATAGTACAAAACACACTCAGGAAGTTCACCAAAACTCAATAAAACACTTTAAATTCTAATTTAACTTCAACACTTTTTCACTTTACTTGTTACAGTGTGTCAGCTCAATCAGAACAGTTAAAATGTGCATTTTTTAAATTAAATTGAATGATTAACTACTTTTATTAGTTAAATAAAGCAGGTTAGACTCACCAGCTGTGTGTGTGAGCAGATGGATGAAGATGATTAAAGATGATAAAAGCTTCATTCTGACTGAGAACAATAATAAAAGTCAGACTTTCTGAGGGGTTTTATGTTGACATTGTGCTAAAGGTCTTTCCCCCAATGACAGCTGCACTACAAACACGTGTAAACATATAAAAGTCCATGATCTGCAAAGCTCTAAGTCAAATAAACAATAAAAAATATTTAAATCACTTTATTCACTGATTCCGCTGTTATTCACTGATTCCGCTGACTCTGAGACAACTTAGACACTTTTATATCCAAAAACAAACAAATAAATAAATAAATAACACGCGGAGACGCCTCTGAGAGCCAAAATAGAACCGCCCACATCAGCTTTCAAAATAAAAGTCCCTGCAGCGTTGGAGAAACCCAGTTTATAAAAATAAATCAAGTTGTATTATTTAGAAAAGGGTTTTCTTCTGACATGTCTGTGATGGTTTGACTTCATTATCACTTTCTATGAATGTCATATACATGTCTGTGAACATCCAGTTTTAGTCTTTAGAAGTGACTGTGAGTTACTACACTTCAACATTTTAAAAATAGTATAAAAATGATTCATTAGTTAAAAATAAACATATTAGATTAAGTATCTGTGACTTCTGTTACTTATTTTTATTGTCTCTCACTAATATGTCAGATTTTTTTTTCTATTTTGTTTTTATCACTGACTCACTGATTCATTCACTCACTGATTCATTAACTGAATCACTTATTCATTCACCCACTAACCCACTCATTCATTCAATAACTGATTCACTCACTGATCCACCCACCTTACTTACTCATTCACTCAGTCAGTCAATCATCTCAATAAAAAGTTCATATTT
Source organism: Crenuchus spilurus (assembly GCA_036984385.1). NCBI lineage: Eukaryota > Metazoa > Chordata > Actinopteri > Characiformes > Crenuchidae > Crenuchus > Crenuchus spilurus. The sequence continues at coordinate 17,610 of BRDA01056317.1, forward strand.
GTTCATATTTTGATTAAATGTAAACAGTCATATATTTTATATTCATTGCACATGACGTGACATTTCAAATCTGTTTGTGTTTTTAAATTATTATTATTATTATTATATAAATGATTTTTTTTAAATATAATGTTTATACATATAAAGCAGATGATGTTAAGGGTATGTCTTTGTCTTAAACATCAATGTTAGTTTACATTGTAACATATTAAATAATAACTTAATTGTTGAAATACATAAAGCCTTTAAAGGGCAGATCCACCAACTTTTAAAATTCCTTCATAACTCATCACCGAGATGTAAAGTCTTACATTGTATTTTAATGTGAACAGAACACTCAGCTCAGATTACTGTACAGTGCTGCTGAATGGAACCAGATGTCTCAGAGCTCCTCAGCACAAATGTTTCTTTTTTATTTACTAAACAAAGCCAGCAATGACTCAACACGAGTCTCCTGAGTGTTTTATGTAATGCTGATGATGGTAAAATAATCATAAATCTGATCAAATAAGTCCACTTTGGGGACTATTCTGTGTCCCTCCACCCTTTTAGTCCCAAACCTTTTTAAAACTACAGTCAGAGATCAGACTGTGTTTATAATCTTCTGATGTAAAATGTTTCTGTGAGGAGCTTTTAGAGACATCAGATGTGTGGTTACCATCAAAACCACTGAAACCAGCTCTGAGAGTTTAATACCAAATCATCCTGTTCTTCAGTCGTCACTGGACTCCACAAAGCAGGTGGGTCATTCTCAGTGACACTGATGTGGTGGTGTTGAGTTAGTGTGTGTTGAGTGAACTGCTGGAGATTTGTTTCTGATTATTTTTGTTGCTTCTGGTGATTTCTGTTGTGTTTTGTGGTGATTTCTACATGAAGCTGAAGTTAGCCTTCCTATTCCATCTTAAATGGTGCAACTGTTGTGTTCAGGCTCCTACTGAGGGAGGTGCCAACATTGCTTAACCCTCCTTGTTTACGTCAGAGAGAGCAGTTCAGCAGTTTGTGTTGGTCCTCTAGTGCTTCACTGTGATGCTGGTTTTGGAGGATGGTGTTGAATGCTGCACTGAAGTCCTTCCAGCATTGACACTGAAGTGTATAAACACAAGTGTATAAACACGGCTGTGTCTATGTATTGTGTATGTGTGTGTGTGTGTGTGTGTTTGTTTATATGCTGGTCACAGAAATAAACCAAACGAGCCTCACTGAGTGGCAAAACGATTCCTGCCTGCAGTTTAATAACCATAAAACTGAACAGCTTAGAAACACAAGCCTGCACATTTTTCTCATTTTTATAAACAAACGTTCCACTAAAACGGCTTCAGTTCATCCATCACAGCGACTATTGCACAGATTCAGTCTCGATGGCTTGAACACAACTGAAACAAATGAAAAGACATGAATTCTTTGAGATGGCAAAACAATGGCTTGTTCATCATTAAATACATACTGGCTCCAGTTATTAGACATTTCTGATCACGTGCAGCTTTTGAGCTTCAGCAGTAACAGATCATAATCATCATCATCATCATCATCATCAGGACCACACAGAGACTGATTTGGTCATCAAATGTTCTAGAAATCCATCATCAGACTGTAAGAAAAGAGGTAACAGTGACATCACATTTATTCCTGACATGACCGATAGTGAATGTAATATTTCATTTTGGTTAATAATGAGTCACATTCTTCAATACAAAATCTCAATGGGGGATTTTTAATTTTCTGTAGAATTGGGGCTCCCATGACGTTCTTCAAACTGTGTGAAAATTTCATTTTGATCAGACCAACAGAAATGCTCCAAAACTGCTTCGATTAAAACCTCTTTCCATTAACTTGCATTGAAAGTTGAGAAGGTTTTTGGCCTCTCCTGTAAAGTTACTGTTTTGTACACTCCCGTTGTTTCTTTGGAGAGATAAAGCAAACATTAAAAACAAACAAAATGATGAAAAAAGTAACATCTCACTCACTCATAAAATAAAAACAATACTAACAAATAACCTACTTCTGCCCTCTAGTGTTCATTTCTTAAACTGTCCACTGAGCTGACCAAAGTTACACCATCAACATGATCGACAACATTAACGACCCGGAAGCGGGACAGGGACGACTCCAGACATCAAATCACAGCGTTCTGAAACATGGTTCTTTATCTACTTCTGATCAGACTGGTGTGTCATTTATGGATGTTTGGGTTCTAATCAAATAAAACTAAGCCCTCAGGTTTAGTCCTGCTGAAGCGCCCTCTTGTGGCACAAATAAGAACTGGAAAAAAGTCCCTTCGGTGCTGTGCAGCCTGAACGAAATGATTTCTGGGACTTAAAATCTAAAAGCTTTGTGTTCAGCAATATTACACATCATCAAGGGATTACTGACCTAACCAGTGGTGCTGGGTAACATTAGCCCCGGGGCAGCAGGGGCTAAAGGTCGCCTAAACCGTGAACCAACAACACCTCCCACCACTTAACATCCATGACTGAAGAGGCTTTGAACAAGGCACCTAACCCATCAACTGCTCCCTGGGCACCCACTAATGGTCAGTGTGACTTCCTCTCTATGATCCAGGTGGTTCTTTGTTCTCCAGAATATGTTCAACCTTCTGTTTGGTCCATCAGTCAGAAGTTTATCCAACCAGGTTAGATTCAAGTCAAATATCCAATTTAAATGTATATAAACCGTTCTAACCGTTGCTATGATGTCATTACTCTGGGGGGTTCAAAAAATAGCCACTGGCATCAAATGTTGACTCTACATTTAGAAAAACAGTCATACCAGAACATTATGACAACCCCTGGCTTGGAATGGATGGCACAGATGCCACATCACCAATAAAGGAGATGATGTGACTGATGTCCATAATAAGGTACCAGGTGAAACATGGTGGAGGCAGCATCTCTGAAACCACTAACTTTGTGGGATGTTCTAGAGCTGCTGTAGTGAACGTTACACTAGTGTCATCCAAGCCAAAAGTGGTTATTTCCACTATTAGGTAGATGGTCATAATCTTCTAATATGACTGTATATCTGCATCAGCTGATCACTAACATCAACATTACACCAAGGGCTCAGTTCTGTGAGCCCATGTTCTGCAGTGATGATGCTGCTTAAGTACTGATGGACTTGAATATTGAATAAATGCCTAAATCACCGAAACGGCACCAAAATGAACCCCAGCACCTACCATCACTCCATAATACATACAGTAATACATTAAAAATAAATATTTGATGGAGACAATGAAAATGACAGCACTGGAAAGAGTAACACTGTTCATCCATCCATCACTTCATAATAAAAGTCCTTCTGTTCACCCTTTCAAAATAAAAGTTCATTTTAAAAGACTAAAGAGACAGACAGACTTTGAAAAGGAACGGTAAAGGAGTATGAAGGTCATTTAGTAGAAGAATAATAAAGGGAGAATAATAAAGGGCATGTATTTGGTCAGTTTCAGCTCATAAAGTACAAAAAAATGAATGTGAGCACTTCTTTTTAAAAATTTAGCATCGCATAATAATGTTTCAGCACTTTTTTATGTTCAGAGATACAGTTTGAGTTCTTATTCTGTTTATTCTGCTAAGGAATGGTGTTTGGATTAAAAACCGCAACAAATTTTATGCTAAGCTACAATCTAATGGCTAAAGCGCTAGCATACACAATGTTGACAATGTGATTCAGCCAACAAGAGCATCAGGACGTTGGATGATCATCACCACCACCTCATCTCCAACAGAGAGCACAGTTCCATAATGCTAGGGGTCTTTATACCCCTCTAGCCCACACCTGGTATCAGACATGCTCATGTTTAGTCCTATTCTACATCAGCTAGTAGCTGAATGCATTCACTAGAAAAGGTGTCCACAAACTTTTGTATATCTTCTCAGAGTTTGGCTAGTTTAAAGATTTCTAACACTCTAGTGCTCTCAGAATGTGGAATGTTCAGGTCTGATAGGAGAACTGACCTGCGGCCAATAGTGACATCAGAACTATCTTTTTAACTATTTGAATGTAAATCATGTCAAATTGATGCAGATGCACAGAGTGGCCAGCAGAGGGCGCAGAAGAAGGAAAACTCTCCGCTTTGCCAGCTTAACATTAGCCGTAAGTTCAACACAGGACTGATAACAATAATTTTGTTTTTCATATAGAGTGGAACCTCGGTTTATGTCATTAATCTGTTCTAAAGTGCCTGATGATAACTGAAACGAATGATAACTGAAGCAATATTTCCCATAAGAAACAATGTAAACCAATTAATCTGTTCTAGACACTCCAAAATACTAAAAAAATATATATATATATATAGAATGACTATAGTTTTCCATACAGAACACAATGAACACGTTGTTTTGTTTTCATGAAATTAGCAGCTAGTCACGTGGGCACGCCGACAAAAACTGGGTCGATGAACAATAACTGGGACAAAATTTCTCACAAAAAATTTGACAATAACCAAATTGTATCATAACCAGGGCAAACAATAACTGAGATTCCACTGTATATCAAACAACATATCGCTGACTGATATATCACACATCCACATCCCGACACACTCATGTGCAGTATAAGCTGTATAGTACAGTCTGAACATGTTCTCCTTATACTTAGAACTCAACACACACAATAGAAGTCAATGGGCAGCTGCTTGAACACATTTCTGTAAATAAATCTTAATTTTTTTATGTATTAAAATAGGAATATTCAAGAGATGCTTTATAATGATCATCCAATCATCATTTGATCATTTAAGCTATTTTAATGTAAAAAAAAAAAAAAGCTTTTCATGCACATCAAACAATATATCAGCCACTGATATATCACACAACCCTATATAAGCTGTATCGGCAGAACAGTGTACAATCAGTCTGAACATCAATGTTAGTGTTTAGGACACTGAAACACAAATACAAACAGCTGATTGGCCAGTTCGGTTGTTGTAAGTCTAATTTTTGTAAAACAGGAAGAGTCTAAATGCTGCAAATAGATTACAACACTGACATCTAGTGGTTGGGAGTTTAAACTCAATACAAAATGCGCCACCAATCTTTACATGTGAACAATTCAGACTTATGTGTTCAGAGAGTTTATGGAAGAGATGTATCGATATGATATTTTCAGCTCTGATATAATAACCAATAATCAGTCAACTCAATATGGCCGATACTGATATTGTACCAAAAATTATTATAATGTAATTGAATGTAATGTTTCTGTTACAATATGGCCATCCTTCTTTTACACTCTTAAAAAAGATGGTTCTACAAGGGTTCTTTAGTAAAGAAAATGGATAAAGGGTTCTTTCCATGGTGAAAGGGTTCTTCAGATTGATGAGGGAAGTGTTGCAGACGGTTATATATAGCCCCTAAACAGGTTCTGCTATAGTTACGATATCAAGCTTGTAATAACAGAGGAACCCTTTTTGGTGCTATATAGAACCATTTTCAAAAGGTTTCTATATAGAACATCTACAGCACATTCCTCATCAATCTAAGGAACCCCTTCACCAT
>BRDA01056320.1:0-16857 GCA_036984385.1 Crenuchus spilurus
GTGTCAAGCCTGCTTTACTAACATAATTAGGGGGCATTCCTGGTGGTTAGAAGTCTTGTAAATGGAAGGTCGCCAGTTCAATCCCCTGGCAGGACATTGCTGAAGTGCCCTTCAATGCCTGGGCACTGTGGATAGGGGCTGCCCACCACTTTGGGTACATGTGCTCAGTGTTCACTAGTGCGTATATGTGTGTTTCACTTCATAGGTGGGTTAAATACAAAGGTCAAATTCTTCTAAGCCCAAGCACATTGGGGAATGATTGTTCACTTTAGGCCCCCTTTTGACCAATCACTGGTCTTCACTGCTTCTAGCTCCATCCTTATTTCTTAATTGGGCTTGCTAGACAGTATAAAGTGTCTCAATTCAGAACGGGTGCTCAGGTACAGTACAGGTCACTTAATAATGGACATGCTAAGAAAAAAGGATGATCCAAAGACTTGTAACCATACAGTTATGTACTGTACTGACCAAAAGCATTGGCTGCTACACTGGTATTGACCTTCTCATGCTTTTCCAAGAATACTTCTATGTCTTATAAGACAAAATGTGAGTTTGAGTCTGCTTACAAGGCTGCTTGTTTACTGATATCCAGACACAGTGTGCACGTTTACTGACCAAGCAATGGTGAACTGAAGCTAATTAAGTGAAGGTGACCTTCTGATTTTATTTACATTCTAAACGAAGGCACAGCAGAAAACCCTGGAAATCAATCAAGCCAGATAATCCAATTCTCCTAAAAGGAAGAGAGCAGCATCATTCATGGAAATGATTTTACGAGGAGAAGGCTTATCCTACAGCTTTGTGCGACTCGCTCCCGAGTCATAAACTAGAAGAGCTGCTTTCATGCAGACAAGATCTTTTTTTTTTTTAAATCACCGAGACTTAACAGCACCTATTCTACCTATAACGTAGTTAGACAATCTCTAATGAAGTATTTCACACTGAATGGCCTCTGTTTGGTTCTTGGAGGCCAGCAATGTAGTTTCTATAACCGTCTCTGCCATTAAGCTGCTCATTTTGACTAAATAAACATGGCTTTATTTATTCTTGGGTATTACAATTACAACAAAACATTAAGCAAAGAAACAAACCATGGCCACGGCACACTAATTACCTTGTAATGATACGAATGATTTAATTATTAGTTCCAGCGTAGTCATTCTGTGGGTTTATGGCATTAACAGTGGGCTTGGTAGCAAGCCTTGTTAAGCCATGTCATTCTAATTGTGATTTACTGCTGTTTCCAGTCACCATGCACTTGTGGGTATGTGTGAACATATCTGTGTGTGTGTGTGCATGATGGAGTAGCCTGACAGGCTGGAAGGCTTGGCCTCATTAGTAAATGTCTCCCCTCGTCCACGCGGAAGAATGGTGCCGTTGCTCGCCCCGTGTGGTGTCATCTCACTAACCATCCGCTGAAGGTTTCAGCGCAGGCCGCCGACGTGATCCGCTGTTGATTTTGTCACCAATTACCAGCACTAATGAAGTACGTGAATGTGAAGTCTGTCAGTCTTGTGCCGTGACTGAATGCCGTCCTAAGCTCATTATGCCGTAGTTCATACATAAATACAGAAAACCCAAACTGGAGTTTGTGCATGAAAACCCACGTGAGAAATGCTAACAGTGATTAGCAGCTTCTAGGCTTACACCATCAAATGGAGCCGAATTAGGACCCAAGTGAGAGTTAGCTAATATTTGGGTGACCGTCACCACCTGCTCTCTCCTGTTACAGTATTACTGCTAAAACCACACACAGTCATGGTTAAAATAAACACAAGTAAGATCTGAAGAGCTGAACTTGTGTGATGAGCCTTTATGTGATGAGAAATAAGGATGAATAAGAGCTAATTAACAGAAACCAACAAGTCTGGGATGCTCTGCCACGCCAAATGACAATATTTATATTATTTCTTCGTAAGCTTCGTAAGCTCCTACTGCTGAGCTGATCTGGCTCAAGTGGGACAACTGAGAACTGAGAATCAATTTTTTTAATTCAAATGAGTAAAGTAGAAATTTTATTTAACTATAACTAGTTCAACATATTTTTTAGGATTATCTATCTGAATGTAAATGCCTATATATTGTGAAGTTTTTGTAAAAGAGTCATATTTCATATTAGCAGAAAATGTGTTTCATGATTTGTAATATAACACACACAGTGGAACCTTGACTTACAAGTGTATCAACTTACAAATTTTTCAAGAAACGAGCTGTCGCCCAGTAGATTTTTTGCTTTATGATGCAAGCTGAGATCTGAGTTAGGGCACAAAATTAAAAACTCCTCCACCTCCACCAGCATCTTTGTCTGATCTTCAAGGTAATACATTTAATAAAACCAGTTTATTTATTTACATTGTCTTTTATTTTGTATTATGTTTTTTTAATAAATTATTTATTATAAAGTACATTTTTCTTATTTAAGAATACATTACAAAAAAACTGTTGGGCTTCAACAAATTAATAGCATTTCAATTCATTTTTTTTAATTAAATTTGATATACGAGCAAATTGAGTTATGAGCTTGAGATATGTAAGTCCACTGTACTTACAATTTAATGCTGAATGCAAAAAATGTAAATTCATTTAGATCCCAGAAATCTTTTTTTCTTAGGCTGCACAGCATAGAAGGGACATTATGTAGGTTATTGCAGTTCAGATTGCAGCCACAAGAGGTCTCCATTCAGTGCTCAGTTCTGTTTGTTTGGGACTTCAAACATCAGTAAAAGATTGCAACTAAAAACAACAGATTTGAACATTTTTAATGATTATTTCAACTGAAAATACGGCAGTGTATTTGAAGAAAAATCTTTAATTGGTCAAAATAGACAGAAATTACGAGGGGTTCAGCTTTTATATGACACCCCCTTTTGTGAGTATCTTAGGAATTAAGTAATGTATCTCTAGATACTGGGCCTGATGGTGAGTCCAAGCTATTTAAGAGGTTCACTTTTGTCCAAATTAAGTGACATTAAATTGAATCAATTTCATATCACTACATTTTTGGTAGGGCTCTTTGTAGGCTTGGGGCGATAGATGATGGCACTGTCCATCATCAGACATCACAATGCTAAGCCAGCATTGCGTAGCCACCTCCACCAACCCTGGCTCACATCCACCCTGAGAGTGGACATGTCATTTCTCTCTACAGGCATAAAATTGAGGCATTCAAGCTTTCTTGTCTTGTCTCCTTGACACTGATTTGCAGTTTTACTTTCACTTTAATAGCTCGTTGTTGGGAGGCTACCTCGTCTTCAAACACGTGCAGGTAGTTACACATTTCTGCTTTAATGTTGACTTGCCATGTCAGAGAGGCGTTTTCAGTGAATAACAACAAGGTCGTGACGTCACTGCTAACAGTGTAGCTTGTTAAATGGCACATAGCCCTATGAATTACTCCACAAAAATTATATTAAACACATGTTTTCAACAAATCATACATTGTATTTCAGAAACTACAGACAATACACAATCAAAATGTGGTAAAACCTCATTTTTGACTGCTACACCCACTACACCACCCCCCACCCATCCATCACAATGCCTCCCTGCAGACACTGTGTTATACCAGTTACAGTATACTCTGTCTGACACTGCAAGTTCCCTCAGAACCTCACACTGTGTCTAACTCTGCACTGACTGCTCACACGATAATGGTTGCAGTCTAGCATTCATGGCTACTGGGGCCAAGTATGTCCTTCCATGTATCATCCACTCAGCTAGCACTATGGCTCTCTCCCCAGGGAGCTGTGATGTGGGCCCGAGCTGGAAGCCTGCTCCCTCGGGCCCTGCATACATCCGTCCAGCTGTCCAGGCAGCCCTTCTCATCACATACATCTGCCCATTAACCCTTACAGCACCTATTGATTTTCATCCTTCCCTTTAAGCATCTCGCTCCTTCCACCATCAATGTGCTAATTCCACAGCTTCTCAGGCTAGTAAAGTGTAAGCTTTCCTCTTCAATGTAATTTACCATTATGATGCTTCATGGCTGTCAGTTACACAGTGAGAGGTTTAGTCCTCACTGGGTTTCAGCAACATATAAAAGACACAATGCAATTCAATTAACGTCTGTTAAAGATGATTTCTGCGCTGTTGATTAGTTTGCTGTTTAAAGACCATGCCAATTCAATAGATCTTTTGTTGTACATAGTCCCGATAAAGCAGCGAAGGAACTTAAAAGTGCTTCGCCACAATAACAATAGACTATTTTTCTCTCTGTTCTTTTTTAAGCGCTAAACAGTGACCTCCTTTCTTTTACACGCATGCCTTCTTCAGCAAATTTGCTCATAATGTCATCATGCTCATAATGATGCACTCTAAGGCCTCAAAGCAAACAAATGTACTGGCCTTGTGTTAATATCAGTTTGTGTGTTTGTTTTACTCCAGCAGTAGTACCGCAGATAATGGCTGGATATTGCAAATGGTCACAAGAGACCCTCAGTTGGTATCTCATATTTTTCCTCTAATTAAAATCATGACTTCTACTGGCTATTATTGTTGTTTCACCCTTCAACTTTTATTGTAACTTTCACTATTAATCAGAGACAATTCAACAGTCATTGCATAAGCACAAACAATGGAAGCCTGAGGAAATGAAGAAAATACAATCATGTTCAACAGTGCAAATGCCTTCTATTAGTGCAAATTGTGTACTTTCTCATAACAGATCATGTACTTCACTGAACATTTATTATTAAAATGAATTCATTTGTGAGCTGCTTCATGACCATTATCCACGAAAAATTAGCTAATGAATCATGACAGACAAGCTAACATCCTATTAGCAACAATAAATGATCAGTAAAAATCACAGAATTAAATGGGCTTATATAAGTAATAGTACGTCCATTATAATGAAAAAAGCTCTTTTGGCTTCATAATTGAATTCAAATATGTTCATTACATGTAAAGTGACATATTTCAAGCTGTTTGAATAGTTCACACTCAATGAAATATTTTAATATAGTGGAACCTTGACTTACGAGTGAATCAAGTTATGAATTTTCCAAGATACGAGCCGTCACTCCGTAGATTTCTTGTGATGCAAGCAGAGATCTGAGTTACGAGCGAGTGAGCTAGCGTACCCGCTAGGTAGCCCAGAGAGCATTCAGTTCATGTTGTTATCTTGCCGTGCAAGGGGAAATTGGGGAAATTTTATTTGATATGCAAGCAAATTGAGTTACGAGCTCCATCACAGAACCAATTAAACTCGTAAGTCAAGGTTCCACTGTAATTTGAGATTATGGATTTCTGATTTTCATGAGCTTTAAACCAAACTGTTCAACATTACAATAAAAAGGCTCAAAATATATAATTTTACATGTAATGAACATAAAATATGATGTAGTCCTACAGTCAAAATCATAGGACTATTTTAAGCTTGTCTAACAGATGAGATACAGACTGGCTTGGGGGTGGAGTATTGTGGCCCAGTGTCTCCAACGCATAGACAGTGAAAAGACATCAACCACTACATGTAAAAATACTCCTTTGTCCTCAACGACAATGAATGAAGGCTGTGTCCTAACCAGCCTGACTTAACATGTGACTATCTGGCCCGTACAGGCACCGACCTGACGATACACACAATGACCACAAGCTTGATTATGAATATTTACTGCAGGGTGAAGTGCTGGGTCAAACGTGAAGATTTTTTGGGTAGTCTGTGCTCATGCAGAGACAGGAAAATGGCTATCTTGTTACCACCTAGAACGCAGATGAAGCCCAGTCGTTTAGCCAAGCTTCTTGGCTACTTGCCCCCGCTGCGGCCATGCCTCTTTCTTTCCAGAAGTTCTCCTCCAGTCTGCTGTTCCTACATTCAATTAAGCTAATGGACATCTGGACGGCAATCAGGGCTTTGCTTCCATCTCAACACACACACACATACACACAAAAGGATCTCTGAAACATGGCCCTGGACAGAGCTTTTTAATCGATGGGATGGCAAAGACAAATTGACAAATGTTTATAATTCGCAATCCAGTTCCAATCCAAACCATCATTTCCTAGCACATCTCCAGTGAAATATCCTCCGAGTGCTGTTCACAAGTTAATTACAGTGTTGGTGTAATAGAACAATGCATGTCTAATACGTTGTCCAACATCCAACCTCTTACTGGTCCAAGTCAAAAAACATCATATGCAATAATAGCAGCTGTTTCTTAGCCCTAAAATCATTTTAAAATAATCCTAAAATCATTCTAGAGTTTCTTTTAGCAACCACACTGAGTGGTGAGGTGTACTTTTACAATGACACTTTCTCACTTTTATTTCATTGAGAAAAAAGAGAAAATGCATTATCTAGCTGTTTAAACTTTTATTTGATGCCACATTAAAATAGAAGTGAGTTGCCATCTTAAATAGCCTGGATCCTGTATCTATTCCTCACATTCAGAGACTCTTTACTTTATTTTCCAAGATACATAAAAAAGAGCCATATAAAAGCTATGTTTCTAGTCAAGTTGTTTATTTTGAGTTGTATATTACACTCAAAATAAACTATGTGCCAAATGACTTTGGAATATGTAAAATATGTGAAACATTCATTTTAGGTTGTGGTACGTCACTGCTTCTTAAATGACCCCTAAACAATTACAACAGAGACTCACTCAAGGGTCAGTGTTGACAGAATTGCAAGATGAACCTACATAATGTCCCTTTGATGCTGTGCAGCCTTAACATTTGTGTTCAACAGTAAATTGTAAGTATGCATTACATTCAATTTCTGATCATTTGAAGGCTCTTTTATAAAAAAATTAAAATTCAACATTCTGCATGTATGTAATGTAGTTACTGTATGAAAAAACATTAAATTTGGACATTCAGATTCTGATGGATTAAAAAATATACAGCGGTCTGGTCTATTAAGATGTTATATATCCTAAGGGATAGTAATGTGCTACCATTTGCCTTATACTATATATCCAACCTGACTTGTGGCAGGATTCACAAGAAAAAGACAGACTACCACAGCAAGTCTCCTAGGAGAGCCACAGCCCTGTGGCTCACTAATGACGTGCACCCTCCTTCACATTGAGTAATCATGTGATAAAGGGCTCTTCGCATGAGAATAAATGGGCAGACAAGCACGGGGGACCAATGAGCACTCTGAGGACAACTCAAGCCCTCAGGCTACATTTGCGGCCTGTGTTGTGTGCATGAGCTTCTGCTATGTCCTCATTACCCAAGAAATTTGGGAACATTTTGGAAGTTTTTGGTGTGTATGTACAAACACTAGGGTTGATCATTTTAGTAATCATGTGTCAAGTCTATTGATTACTCCACTGATTAACTGAGTAATCAGCTAAGAAATACTTTTGGTTTAATAAAAAGCAATAGTGGATAAGACAAATCTCAGCAACTGATTGGAAATCTTATTAAAAATCTTATTGAATATAAATAATAAATTGTATTCAATAAAATTGTGCCAAAATTAAACCTCCCCTTGCTTTTCTTTCTTTCTTCATTTTCAAACTCTGCACCATCAAGTACACATCTGTATATCTTCTCCTGTGTTGCATGACTGTAATAACTATACAGGTGATCTCTATGTAGTTCTGTGGATTAAATGATGCCTCAAAGAAAATAATTTACATGTTTAAATTTTAGCAATTGAGTTCCTTGAGGTTTCAGCTCTAAATGACACTTCATTCAAAATGTAGCTTCTACACATATTAGTGCATCTCAGAAAAGTTGAATATGGTGAAAAAGTCCATTTTTGTTCTTAATTTATTTCAAAAAGTTAAAGCGTCATTTCGTAAGTGACTTTGTAACCCTCCCACCATTTGCCACGTCCCTGGCCATGCCCCTGTCTTCATTAGCTCTCTGTGTGTTTACGTCTTCCATGCGTCTTGTTCATGTAATATCTCCACCCTGAGTTACTTCATGTCATTGTACAGCCCTGCCATCTCATTACTCAACTCATGTTTGTGAGTCATTGTTCGTCACGTCATGTTTGTATCACGTTTCTGTCTTAGTCACGCCATAGTCCAGTTTGTCTTTGTTTCACAGCTACAGTGTCCATTTTCAACAATAAAGCCTTGTTTTCTGGAACCCCACTGCATCCCGTCTCTTCCCCTCACGCAAAACTGACATATTTCAAGCCTTTTTTTATTTTAATGTTCATATTGTTTGAATAGTAATTTACTTACACTCCAAATGAAATATTTACATTATTATTTAAATTATTCTTAAATAAACTATTTACTATTTCACTATTTTAAAGTCTTAAATAATCAAAACAGGGACAACACCAAAAACCTACTTAAAAAGTAGGCCTAAGATGTATATAAGCTACAGTTTTAATTAAATATATCATATAAGTAAATAAGGACATATACACTATATAAAGGCTGTTTACTTTTTTTACAATGTTGTAGTTTTTGGAGATGCATTAGTATTAGCATTGATTTGCTTTGTTTTGTCAGAGTCAACTTTCATTCTGTCCACGTTATGTTAACTCGTACCAACCAACGTAGCTGAGTAATCTCAACCTCTGATGTTCTTCTGGGACTTAATTAATCAAGTTAAGGCAACAAAGGCAAGAGGTACGACTGTAATGTTTAGCTAAAAAGACTATCCAGCCCTTTGACTTCATCCTGGGGTGAAGGTCATGTCTTCTGTCTGTTACTCTACTCCACTTCCCCTTCGCTGATGATGATGATCGCAACCTGAGAACCCTCAAGAGAGAGGGGCTGAGAGAGGGAGGATTAATGATCGATAGCCTCCTAACAGCAAGGCGGTGAGGTTATGGATATTTGTTTTGCCCCCTGCTTACGGGAATTCTTCCTTGCTCCTAAAGCAGCATCGAAATGTATACAGCGTATTAGCAGATCAATTCCTGCATTTTTAGGCAAACAATGGAACAGCCCAACAACAGAGAAAACGAGGCTTTGAAACAGTAAATAAACGTATGTGGATTTTTCCCCCCTGATGTGGCAGATAAAACATTTTTAGGTTACACTTTCATATCCTGGAAGAGTTTTTGACAGCTGTGTACGTTTTGTTGCGAGATACTATGTGACTTGGGAAGCGCATGTATAAATTAGCATTACAATTTACAATTTCTTTTTTTTCACAGGATAAATGTATAAATTTGCATACTAAATCAGCATGCAGTTTCCCATCCTCAGGATTTATCTTATAGCCCTGCCAAGATACTTTCTGTCCTGCCGAGATAGCCTAAAGGAGTCCGTCTGAAAAGGGTAAAAGGTTAAGATGAGGATAAGCACGGATAAAGAACTTCAGTGGATCAGGAGAGGAGTTCCAAAAAAAAAAAACCTCTGGCACTGCAAGTGCTTCTTCTTTTGTCATCAGCAGTGATGGATTTAGTGATTTTGTGGCCCTAGACAAAAGACCCCTTGAGACCCTTGTATCCAGGTTATTAGGTCTGGAAATGTCAAAACATTTAATTTCGTATCATTTAATTTTAATGATGTACTATTTGTTTTATTTCTCAGTTTTGTTTTAGTTTATTATTTAGTTTTTTGTGTCAGGATAAAAAGTCATTGTGATAATGCACAAATTCTACAGTATACATACAACTACAAAACCACACTATTAATGAGACTTATTTACTGCTAAATGCAGTTCATATACACAAATATTTAGGGTCAACAATGAAATACTGTCCATTATAACGTATACTTCTATTTCAGAAGAAAATGAGTGATTAATAGTGTTTATTTAGGTTGTTTACAGATTAATATTTCCTATTCTAGTGATTATTAGTGTTTATGGAGATTGTTTATGCACTAATATTTCCTATTCTAGTGATTAATAGTGTTGATTAAGGTTGTTTACAGACTAATATCTCCTATTCTAGTGTTTAATAATGTTTATTGAGGCTGTTTATGAACTAATATCTCATATTCTAGTGATTAATAGTGTTAATTGAGGGTGTTTATGGACTAATATCTCCTATTCTAGTGATTAATAGTGTTTATCGAGGTTGTTTATAGACTAATATATCCTATTCTAGTGATTAATAGTGTTTATTGAAATTGTTTATAGACTAATATCTCATATTCTAGTGATTAATAGTGTTTATTGAGGTTGTTTATAGACTAATATCTCATATTCTAGTGATTAATAGTGTTTATTGAGGCTGTTTATGAACTAATATCTCATATTCTAGTGATTAATAGTGTTGATTGAGGTTGTTTATGGACTAATATCTCCTATTCTAGCACAATATTTCCTAATCCGATGATTCCTTTGTGTAGTAAATTTTCAGCAGAGTATAGTCTATAAACTCACGGTCAAATGGTGGGAGACATCAAAACTGAATGAAAAAGCAGTGACACTTGTCAGATAAGATAAGTGCCGTATCCTTTTAAAGAAAATAAAAATAGGCGTTGTCAATGGATTTCAGGTTAATAAACAAAACACAAATACTTATGAACTGATTCTGCATCACATGATAGAACAGTCCATTACAAATACGACAGGGTTGTATTTGTGAAATAAAAATCTCTATACAGCAAATTACAGCTGTTTTGAAAATGTTTATGTATTTTAAGATTAGTTTAACATCAGCACATACAGGACTTGTACTTGGGGCCCTCAGCTCATGGGGGGTCTATGCAGTGGCCTACCCTAGTCATCCCTAGTCAAAGACGGCCCTAGTCATCACATAATGCAATTTTGCACCTGGAACTGATAACATCAACCATTTTTTTTTAAATGATAGAAAAAGCAAAACTTTGAGACAATGGATGGAAATGGTGCTATTCTGTGTTTAGAGACAGAGCAGAAAACGTTATAATAAATGGCAGGGATGTTCACTTTGTCCTTGTGCCTAAATTGGCTGTAATTTGAGTCGAGCTATTCTTAATTTGATTACGTGCACACAGATCTCATTTTTTTTTGTCTGGCTACCGTGTGTTATGCCTCTTTCGCCCTTCCAGTCATTTCAGTGTCCCTGAGCATTTCAAAGGACTCAACTAACTTTAAAAGACTGATTATTACATTAGCATTCAGAAGACAACCACATTGTGCTATTTTTACATTTCAGGCACTTTCCTTTAGCCCAGAAGCTCTGTGAAAGTGACTACAAGAAGAAAAGGAGAGAAGTTCTCTAGTAAAGTACTTTTCCTCATGTCAGGCAGAAGTAGAGAAACGAAGACTAATATATATGACTTGTGGGAGAGAGATCTCCATCTAGCTTTGACTGATCTCACATGAAGGGTACAGGTCTGGCAGACTGGCCGGAGTGCAGAATGAAAATGCAAGAGAGTGAGGGAGAATCAGCAGCTGCAAGAGCAGCCTAAAACCTCTCCGAGGAGTCGTTTTCCACATATTTGAGTTCCTTTTACCACAGATACTCACCTGAGCACATCTTAGCAAGCATCTAAATATGAAATAAGTCTGAATATTCAATATTTTATTTGAAGATGATAATAAAGATAAATGGAAAGAAATGGAAAACAGGAAGTAAATGTTTAGTTGTATAGTAAGTTTACATCATTCTCAAAAAGAGATATTTCGACCAGATTTAAGATACTGGTTGCAAGTTTTACGGACCCAAATTTCACCCAACATTCAATATAATAATCAATACAATAAAAAAATCCTTACATTTTGCTGTTGAACACAAAACCACTAGGTGCTGCACAGCACTAAAGGGACTTTATTTCACAAATCAGATTTGTACAAGAGGCTGCTCAGTCCTACTTGTTTGGGACTTATTCAAACATCAGTAGGACTGCAACCAAAAATCAACACTTGGAACATTTTTTCAATGTTTTTATAATTTTTTTATCAATATGGCATGTTAGGGGGCCCCGAGTGGCTCAGACCAAGACTGTCACTGTGAACTGAGGATGGTGAGTTTGAATTCATCAGCAGTCGGGCCAGAGCAAAAATTGGCTGCGCTCTCTCTGAGCAGGTAAGTTGACACTCTCTCATCATCACTACTAAGTAATGTTAGCTGGCTCAGGCATCTGCCAGGCGACCCATCACAACTGGGGATAATGCACTTTCCTCCAAGCATGATGACGGTGTTTATTAGTGTTAGTCTCCACCATTCAAGGTTTACGGACATTACAAAGTGATAGGGAGAGTCAAACAATGGATGGGTCAACTGGTTACCAAACACATTGGGGAGAAAATAGAGTAAAAATATAAATAAATAAATATATTAAATAAAATCCATAAAAAAACATATATGTGGTTTACATAAAGCTAACTCTGTCATTTTTAGCTCAAAAATTAAAAAATTAGCAGCCTGAATGGAAAGAAGAGGGTTTCAGCTTTCATGTCTCCATCTTTTTGTATGCATCGTAGAAAATAAATTTATGAATGTAAGAAATAGATGCCAGGCCAACCAGTGAGTCGAGGCTATTTAAGAGGTGCTATCTGAAACTATTTTTTTACACCACTTAGGAGCACTGCTGAATAAACAGAGCACTGGTGTTAAATGCTGGAGTCCCTTGCCTGAAGAGTATCCATATACACACATGCTAAAACAGGTGGGATTTGTAAGTGTGTCTGTTTACATACAGTTCCATTTTTAGAGCATTTTTGTAGACACTCAAAGTTCTTTAACATTAAAGATAAAAAGAGTCACATCAGCCACCATGAATGGTCAGCATCTACCTGGATGATGCAACAGCAGCCTGTCTGCACCAGAACTCTCAGCACCCTTTTAGAAATTGTGGATGGCTAGGGGTGTGGAATTTAGCGGAAATGTTTAGAGGGTTCTTAATCTGAAAGACATTTAACATTTATACAGTACAGTGTCCCTATCACTGGGATCCAAACACAAATTGCACCTCCTGTTGTCCCACTTCCAGCCAACACACACATTTTCCTTTGGAGGTCTCCCATCCAATTACTAACCAGACCCAGACCTGCTTAGCTGCAGAGGTTTTGCATGTTAGGTTATGCAGGTGCCATGGCTCCTGGCCATGACTGTCAGACAAAATACAAACTAAAAATAAATGAAATCTGTAACTAGGCAGCCTGGTCTCTGACCTTGAGTTCCTCTCCCATGAAAGCCGGTGCACCATTTTAAAGAAAATGCACTTTCTGTTTCTCGCTTTTTATATCAAAGGGAGCAGCAAACTGCCTTCGCGTACAATATATCCACTTTTATAGACTCAAATGGATGCTCCACTGAAACTGCAGCTATGATTAATTGACTAGTGCCAGATGTGATAATTATAACTAATCATACTTGCTTTTATACTTCACATTTATATGATTTTTGCTAAAGATCCCTTCCAACTGGTTTCCACCATCATTTCTGAAGTAACTCCAAATTTAGAAATCTGTCTAATCTGTTGAACACTAAACAAACTATCCACCCACATCCACATTAGCATTCATTTTCCATCTTGAAATGAAGATTTCATTTTTGTTATTTTTGACCATTTGAAATTGTCTGTGGCTCTATACGTTGTGTGCGAATTTCATGATGACTCAACCAAAGGAAATTGCCCAAAGTCTGTTTCTCCATCTCCTGTAAAGATATATTTTTGGAAGATATCTGCTTTTTGCAAACAAACTCTATAAATAATGTAGCATTTCTGCAGAACCGAACCCAAAATGTCTAGACCACCGTCTAAATAATCTAGCCAACTGCATTCATTAGTGTGCTCACCTCAGCTTCCCTATTGTAGAGCTGGATCAGATTGATATCTGGCCTGTCACAAGCTACAGGCAATGGTACTGGGGGAAATTCAAACTACTTGTATATCTGCAGTTAGGGTTAGTCTTGTATGCTTGTGCTTGGAGAGAGAAAAACCTGTCAAGGCAGTTATCAAAAGCCATCACTCAGTGCAGTCTCTCCCACTTCCAAACAAGCAACCAGTCCAGAGAAACATCTGACCTTTACATCTAGTCCAAGACAGCATGCTTTGAGGCTGTGTGTCTAGTTGGAGATCCCATAGATCCCACACCGCTGGAAAATTGCTTTGTTTGAGCGCCATCCGAAATCTGAAAGGGTTCCAGGGTAGCCTGCAGCAACTCTGTACAAATGGTAGTTGTACACAAATGGCAAATAAATACATGATTCTTCCATATTTATCACTGAAATGTTACACAGGTCTACATGAATGTCATTAAGATTTAAGTGAAACAGCACAGATTGCTTTCTTTCATTATATTTATTTTCTAAAATACAAGTATAATTAAACCTTTTTTCTACTCAACTTATTAAGTTCTGCTTTCTTTGCATTGCCAGTAAAAGGTTTAAAGTCAGTTTGAATAAGCACGGAAAAATGTTGAAGAAACATTTATTTTTGTTTGCAGTCCTTCACTGATGATTGTATCCCAAACAAATGGACCTGAAGACTGTTTTATTCACAAATAAAAAAAAGTCCTGCTGAAAGGCGTCCTCTAGTGGCAAAAATGTCAGTGGCAAGAATGAAGTCCCTTCAGTGCTGTGCAGCCTGGAAAAAAAAGATTTATGGGGCAAAAAAAAAAAAAAAAGAAAACGTGCTACATTTACATCTTATTGGAAACCATTTAACACATGGTTATATGTCATTGCTGTATAAAAAATAATAATAAAAAGATTTAGACAGGCAGGTTCAGAAGGAGAATAGAGTGGAGTTAATGCAACTCAACTCAACTCAACTTTATTTATATTACTTATTTATATTAGCACTTTAAAAGCCACATCAGCTGAGCCAAAGTGCTGCACAGAAGATAAACAGAACCAAAAACCAAAAACAATCAAAAAGAGAAACGTGAAAAACACACAAAGTAAAAAACAGTAAAATGCAACACACCAATAAAAGTAATAGAAATAGAAAAAAATAAAAACTACTAAAATACTAATCAAATAAAAAAAATAAAATAAAATAAGCCAACTCTCATAAGTTAAATGAGAGACCTGACTGTGATGAATTAAAAGTAGCAATGACCCTAGATCATGTTTGCTTAACAGACATTTTCACCACAGTGCAGTGTAAAGATGGTTACGGCAGCCATTGTTTGCTGACATAGGTGAGATTGCATAGTCATACCTCGTCTATTACACAAAGCAGTAGTTAAAGTCATTAATCGAGATTCATTTCTAAATACATGCTTCTGGCTCCTGGGTAGGAGACAACAGCAGATTTTTATGTAGATGTTCTTACTGCAATACCCCATCTGTCTGTCACATTGATCGACAGGTGCAGGGCATGTTGGGGAGGGGAGGGTTGAAACAACAAGGATGAGACAGGCAAAAAAAGCGAGAGATCTGGGATGCTCCTAAATCTGATTAACATGCATGCCACTAGGCTGTGAGCCCTGCCTGAACAGCGGGCACGTGACTAGAGCACTATTTGCATTCCGTCAATCTTCAGCCTAGCATGCAACCCAACGTCACCGACTGGTTAGAGGTTACTGACACATGCTTGGGCTGCCCATCCACCTCTGCTGTCCTCTCAGTCCTGGGCAGAGCCATAGATACCTCCCAGAGCGAAAGTCACTGACATGGCATCACAGACTGGATAAGGGTAGCCAGGGTGGGGAGGGGGAACCACACATACAGAGGAGGAGAGCGAGCTGCAAACCAAAAATAGCACAAGCCTTGTTAAATATTTTAGGCACTCGGCTGGCAGAAGGGAGAGAAAAAAAAGCAGCCCCCCCCCCCAAAAGCTGCAAACAAAAACATGCCAGTGCTGAATGCTGAAGCTCTCTGACCTGCATTGAAACGCATAAATATATTTATCGTCTCTGCATTGCTTTCCTGGAGAACCTCTGGAGACATTCAGGCACAATGGTAAAAAATGCGGAGGCTCTTCTTTAACTTTTATTCCCCTCACCTCAATTACAACTACCCTTCCGCTCTCCTGCCCTGCTCCCTGCTAAGCACTGCGGTTATTTAGGTGCTGGCTTTGTCACTGACCACAACGCTGGGGGGAAAAAAGCTGAGCGAGATTAGACAGTGCTAGGAAAGCCGGCCACTTTTAGCAGGCGTTAGCAGTGCCCGTTGTCACAGTGCCGGCAAAACGGATAAGGAAGGGGGGGGCATCAACGGAGGTGAAACCTTGAAGAACTCAAGGTCCATACAGGTAACAATCCGAGATTTCCTCAGCAAGTGATTTAAGATAGTGACTGTGCTCTTTTTGCGAGGGTGGGATGAGTGTCAGATGCTTAGGTAACCCACAGCGCTTTCCCTCAACGTAGGGGGGGAGCGTGATGTGAGAGTGCCTGGGTTCGAGACTTGATCAAAGCATACAAGAGGCATCCAGCCGTGCTGTGTGAGCCCACTAGCATGATAAGTGGGCTCTGTGCCATCTCCTCCACAGTCGCTGCTGTTACCTAGCATGCATGGCCACCCACAATAGAGCACAGGAGAAACTTGAGCAGACACGCAGGAGTGGATCACGAATGTGAAACAAACTACAGAATATGCACCACTGCTCAAAAGTTTGGGCTCACCCATTAGATCATTATTGATGACGACACACTTTGCTGATTAATTGTGTTTATTGAGTTTATTTATCCTATTCTAGTGATTAGCATTGTTTTTTTCAGTTATTTATGGACTAATATCTCCTATTCTAGTGATTAAATGTATTTAATGAGGTTGTTTATGGACTAATATCTCCTAATATTTAATAGTGTTTAGTTAGGTTGCCTGTTGACTAATATCTCCTAATATTTAATAGTGTTTAATGAGGTTGTTTATGGACTAATATCTCCTAATATTTAATAGTGTTTAATGAGGTTGTTTATGGACTAATATCTCCTAATATTTAATAGTGTTTAGTTAGGTTGCCTGTTGACTAATATCTCCTAATATTTAATAGTGTTTAATGAGGTTGTTTATGGACTAATATCTCCTAATATTTAATAGTGTTTAATGAGGTTGCCTATTGACTAATATCTCCTAATATTTAATATTGTTTAGTGAGGTTG
>BRDA01056339.1:0-12573 GCA_036984385.1 Crenuchus spilurus
TCTCTCTCTCTCTCTCTCTCTCTCTCTCTCTCTCTCTCTCTCTCTCTCTCTCTCTCTCTCTCGCTCTCGTCTATACTCTCCCCTTGTTACGTTCTGTTCTCTGTGTCTGATATCAGTTTTAAGAAGAAAATTTGCAGTATTTGTTTGTAGCAGAATTTCAGTTCCTGCTGTGTTGCCAAACAGCTGATGAATCAATTAGAGAGCAGTAAATCCTTCAGGATCTCTGTACGGCTGTATCTCCATCATCACAGTCGCGTCAGTTCCTACAAATCCTTCAAAATATTCCTTTTAACTTTGAGATATACTTCTCTTTGTTATGTACTTCGTGAGCGTGAGAGCAGCACTAATGTACTCGGCTCTGCAGTACCGTCTCTTTGTTTGTTCTGTTTATACTTGTGTGCTCTGTTAAAGGGTTAAATCTGCTGTACAAAGCAAACAGAGTTTATTCTTGCGGACTGTGGAAAATATTATCTAAAGAGTGGGAGGGGCCACTCTGGGTAGGGGTGGGTGATATGAGCTCAAATTGGCATCATTATATTTTTCCCTGTTGATAGTATAATAATAATAATAATAATAATAATAATAATAATGATAATAATAAAATGTTTGCACAGTTGGGGTGAAAATGTTCAGTGTTTATATTAATACAAAATCTGGTCAAAGTGCTTCAGCCGCGCTATGAAATCCCTCTTCCTTATTGCAATCATTCCAGATTGTTATGAACAGGAAAAGATCAACCAGCAAATAATCCAAGACAGCTTCTGTTGCTTTCACCACAGATGGGTGGAGCCGAAAGCTACAGGAGTGTGACTGTTCACTACAGCGGAGTGTGAATTATGAATCTGGTGCTAAAGTCCCCCCCCCCATGATTGAGAGTCACAGATCTGGTTCATGTATTAATAGGAGTAGTAGCAGAGTGGCTTCATAGTAAGAACCCAGTCACCACGAATGCCCAGAACCAAGTTATCACAGTGTGCAGATCCGTTACTCAAAAACCTTAATATGTTCATTTTGTGATCTGTGGTGCCTCTATTATCTCTAGAGATGTAAGAATCCATCATTCTGTATCAGGATGTTAACCAAATAGCAAATAACCCAATGCACTGATGCCTAGATATCAACACGCGTCTTTTGACACCAGTTCAAACATTATCCACATGATTCCTCTCTGTACACTCTGTAGGTGGCAGCATGTGCTGTAAACTGGTTGAAGAGCATCAAATAAAGTGGCACTTGCATGCTTGTGTTCACATTAAAGTGCCTTTTTTTGTTTTCATCATCGAGTGCAGAATTCAGTATCAAACACAATCACATCAAATTATGTCAAATGTTGTGGTTTCAAAAGTCGTACGATTGATGATGTAATTGATTTACCGCCTTAGATCTGTCCTACTGTTTATTTTTATCTCCTCACTCATTGTCAGTTCTTTTTTGTAGTGTGTATGTGGTCTTTCACATGTCTCAGTGTCTGCTGTATCTAATAAAGGTAGACTGTTATTCCGTGCTTGCTAAAGGTTACAGAAGTGGGGCTTGTGACCGAAAGGTTGCAGGATCAGGACTGACAGGAAATGGGCGGACGGGGTGTGAATGAGCAGTGTTTCGCCCTCCCCAGTGTCCACAGCAGACGTAAGCAAGGCTGCTGCCTGGGCACCGTAGCTGGTATGCCTGTCCACTTCTCTGGGTATGTGTGTGTGCTCACGGCCTCCCCCCTTTTGTATATGCTAAAAATTGCTCACTAATGTGTGTGGGTGTGAGTACTCACTAACAAGGATGGGTTAAATGCAGAGATGAATTTCCCCAGGTTATGCATAGAAATTCTGCTTCTTCTTGTGCCTGTAAGTTGGATGGATGTTATGTGCTTGCGTTGTATTAAAAGTAAAGTTAGAGTGATAAAAGGACCATCACACAGTTATAATTTGTGTTGAAGTGGTGCTCTACACTGTAAGTGACAAAAAACACTCCTGTGTGCCTGTATGCACACTATTGCTGTTTGTCATTCACAGCTGTTCAAGGCTATATTGGTTAACATCAGAGAGAACTGCATCCAGCATTTGGTCTAAAATGCTGTTGTATTGTATGTATGAGGACATTTTGAAGTTGATGAAGCTCATGGTTAGTTTCTATCACAGGCAGGGCAGCTTGTGATTCACCTCCTACCCCTACCTCAGGGCTGAAACGTAGCAGAAGGATGTCTTTATCCATATTTTATGCTAAATTTGAGATCTTTTAATCCCAAGTTCTACTCTAATCTAAATCTTAATTAAGGTCACTTTTTGATGTGGTTTAGAACACAATATAGAAAGGCATCTGAACATTTTTGAATATTGTGGGAAAAGGTCATTTGTGTTTAATTTTTAATTCAAAAAGTTAAACTATATATTTACTGCCATAAAAACTCAGACATGGATATTTCCAGAGAGGTTAAATATTAGGGTCTTTGGCTTAGGCCCCGGCTGCAGCCCAGGTCTGCAGCATTCGGTCTAGAGCAGACACTGTCGGACAGGTGGGTGGCAGAGGTGAAGCTTCCCCTGGGAAACAGGACCAGGGCCAGCTTGGTGGTGGTGGGGAGGAAGGAGGATGAGAGTGATCCAGCGATCAATAGAGCGGAGGCGAATTGCTTCCTTTTATGGTTGAGTAGTAGCTTGTGATTGGCTAGGAAGCTGAATGAATGGGTGACACAGTACTGGCTTAGGTAAACACTGATGAGTGCCGCAGCACTAAGTTTTTATTGCAGAACTTCTGCTTTCATTTCTATTCATTGGTGTAAAGTGACATATTTAAAACTCTCATAAAAATTATGAACACAAATGATCTTTTCACAATATTCTAATTTTTTTAGATGTACCAGTATATTGGCAAGAGTAGATATGTATATGATGGGGCATTATGATGGACGTTTTTGTTTGAGACAAGCTGTGATAGAGGCGATTCAGAGTTCTAATGCATAGCGACTGTGTGGTTTATAGTTATGGAATAATATGTTCTACAATGTGGATATTCATGAAGGTTTAAGTAAACATTGTACTTACAGTCATTACAAATTGTTGCTGCTGGTGCATGTTGTCTGAAAATTGTGCATGTTGTGTATTGCGATTTTGTGATATTGTGCTATCGCCTGCTGTTCTCAGATCATCTGTACAGTTGGTTTTGTAAAGTTTCAGTTCAGAGTTTTATGTAGTACACACTGCTGTACGGCGTGTGTGAAAGCTCAGCTGCTGCACGTAATAAAGCTGAGCCTGTGGGGTATGTCTGCACCCGCCTTGGTGGTGCAGAGGTGTTAGAAACATGAGCCCACTCCTCCAGACCAGCTCTGGAGATGCGTTTGACAAGTCAGATATACAGTACGCACCATTAACAAGAGTAAACGTAATCTTATACACTTAAGTAATGAGAATCTCGTAGTGTGAATGTGTGTGTGTGTGTGTGTGTGTGTGTGTGTGTGTGTGTGTGTGTGTGTATACACCTGGTCTGGGGGACTTTACAAGCAGGTTTTCTCTTTCAGCTGGTTAGGAAAAGTCCAAAGTCAGTATTTTGTAATAAGAATGACTCTTATAGTGCTGGAAAATATATTGTATCTTAATCAATATATATTTTCATGTACTATGCAAATAAGCCCTCAGATGAGTTGCAGAGTGAATCAAGCTATAACAATTGTGAAGAATATTGGTCAAAAGAAATTTTTTGTTTGTTACCGCTCAGCTTAATTAGCTGAGATGAGACATTGTTTATTCCCAGTGTTTCTACTAGACTTGGGCGAATAGACAATACTGTGGTTCATCTAAACTTAGACTTTCCAAAAAACTATTTTCGGATGTGCTGATATACTGTGTGAATAAACACACTCGACACATTTCTAGTCAAGACTTTTGAGCTCAGAACTGAATAAACAGAGGTGTTGGCTACACACTGCTCATTACAGTTTTTAGACATTGTATGTGCTTTTATTTCGAAAGCCTAACTAATGTGAGGCGACACTCTGTTTTCACTTGTTCCTACATTGGATATTGGAAGTTTGAACACTCAGGTGAGAGGAAACCACACATTTCTCTGCCGCTAATTTTCCACTCGCATGTGCCGAGTTACCATGTCATTATCATATGAATGGCAGATCGCGTGAATGGGCGGAAAAACAAGGCCACCGTGAAAAATGTGCCACTTATTATTTAAGCTCCTCTCACAAGAATCTAAAAATATATTTTTGATTCAACATATATATATATATATATATGAAAAGTAGACCCGTTAAGGTTTCAAGGGTATGTTTAGTTTTTTTTGTAGGATAAAATTTTACAGAGCTATGTAAGTGTTTTTGAGGAATTTCAGTTTATCACTGACGGGTGAGTCGACTCCAGAGAGTTAAATAATACAGCAGTTAATGTTATTTGCTTAAGATTATTTTCATTCCACCATAAGTGGTGCAGCAATGACATTCATTCACCAGAGAAAATCACCGTTCCACCTTAAATGGTGCAGCAGTTTCGTTTATTTAAGAAATGTCCTCTTCCACCTTAAATGGTGCAGCAGTTACATTCCAGTACCTGGTAGCAAATTCTAATAAGAACTTCAGCTTGTTGAATTCTGCTCATTTTAAAGAGATTCAGTACAATTTTACAGGCTTTTTTGACTTGGTGGCTCTGTGAACACTGATCACTGCCTGTGTAGTTCTGGTTAGTTGACTTGAGTCACATTACATGGTTATAACACTGAAAAGGCTTAAAAGGGTTCTGGTTATTTGTAAAACCTTTGGTATTTAAAATAAATGCTTTTAGTTAGACGTACCTAGTTTCTACAGCAGTCTATACCAGTCTTATCTAGGTTTTAGTGAATATGCTATATAGGATTTTGCATCATGCTACCTGCTTAAAAAGTCTTGCATGAAGTAAACACACAGATGAGCCAAAACATTAAGGCCACATTCAGAGACTTAGTGATTAGCATTGTTTATCTTGTAACAGTGGCACATGTGAAGGCACACGTTTTTATAGTTGACGTGTTGGATGTGGGAGAAATGGGCATGTGTGAAGACCTCAGAAACTTTACCAATGGCCACATAATTATGACTGGATGACTGGGTGGAGCTTCTCTTGAACAGCAAAACGTGACATGCCCCTGCTCAGTATGTAGTTTCACCAGATTTCGGTGGGATGTGTCTCACAACTTTCAGGACTTAAAGGATCTGCGGCTAATGTCTTTCAGAGGTCTTGTAGAGTCCATGACTCTGCGTGTCTGAGCTGTTTTTGGTGACTCAGGGAGAAACAACAGCATTAAGTGTGTTAACATATTGGTTGTAAAGTTTCAGTGTAAATGAGCAAAATGTTTTATGACATGATAACTGGGGCATCGTTTGGGTGGCTTGGTGGTTAGTGCGTTTGCGTCTCAGAGCTGAGGTCTTGTCTGGGTTTCTTCCGGGGTCTTCGGTTTCCTCCCACAGCCCGAAAACATGGAGATCAGGTGAACTGGCTACTCTAAGTGACCCTGGTGTGTGTGAATGAATGTGTATGTCCGTGTATGAATGCATGTGTTTGATATGGTTGGCACTCCTGGGTTGCACTGTCCTGGGTGATCCCTCTAGTGCTCGATGCAGTCCTCCAGGTGGTCGGTCACTTCCGGTTGAGAGTACGCTGTGCGTGATTGGCTGCCGCTTCTCACCGGAGTGTGTGCTTGAGTTCTAAGTGTGCAATTCATTATCGAACATTTTGACAACCTGTTATTTTAATCACGTAATCAATGAAATAAGCCAAAAAATAAAACTGCAGAGCCTTTCAACGATTCTATAATCTTATTAGAATAAGATAAACTAGGAAAGATGCATGTAGATGGATGTGTCCATCAGGCCCTGTTACTGCAGCAGAAGTTGATGATTATGCCATCACCAGTTACTGCTGAGTCACAGAGAAGGTACACTGAGTAATATTGTTTAATGTGGTTTAATTGAGTCTTTGCTTCATTAACAGAGGAATCCTGGTTTGTAAAATGCTCTTTTGGATTATTTATAGTGAAAGATGGTGTGTGTATGTGTTGGGTAAAGTGTGTGTTTGTGTGTGGGCTGTTAATCATGCAGAGTCTGTCCCCACAGCGTGCGAGTGTGTGTGTGTGTGTGTGTCAGGGGAGTGTTTATCTGGACACTGGGCCGTGTGTGATCTGATGAGAGAGAAGATGGAGGAGAGGCAACGGCTGATTGGACAACCAGCTTAGTGGCTCAGTGACTACTGATCAGTGTGATTTGTGGTAAACTGTGCTCAGAGCAGAAGAGGAATGTACTCTGGTCATGTTTGAGGACAGTTTTCCAAATGTTTTAATATAACTCAGCATTTTATCTTCATCAGTTAGCAATAGAATAACATATTAAATGTCAAAGCATTTTACAATCGAATCTTTATCTACTGTGTCTGTATTACACAGCTGATTATTAATGCAAACAGGTGGCTTCAGTGGGGGAAAATAAATATCTTGGTGTCCAAGGAAATCAAAGTGAGTAAACAATGACTCAGTGGCCACTGATTACTAGATTGTATACTAGGCTTGTCACAAAACAAGAATGTTGACCAGTACCAAATGTAATGTCTCGATACTCAATATCAAATGGTTGTATATTAAAAACTCATTATGGTCTTTAATACTAAATGTTTATTTAATAGAGCACAGACACAGTTTTAATGTAATCTCTGTAATCCATTCAGAACTCTTCAGTTGGTGCAGCGTATTTGCATTGTACCATCGATACTTAAAGTTAGGGGTGCAGAAAAAATCGCTTCGAGCTCGAATCGCGTTTCTCACATTGACCGATTCAGAATTGATTCTCGTTTTCAAAAAATCGATTTTTTTTGCGGGTGCGGATGTGCCTTCTCAGCCACCGTAGTGCTAGGCAAAACAAGGAAGCAGCATGGGCTACGTACAGGCATGCAAGCCAAGCCGCAGTCTTTGAAAGCAACCTTTTGAAAACACTTTGGATTTTACCGTAAACCCAGCCCGGGTAAGAAAGTGACCCCAAGAATTGATTCTGGATCGATTCATTCGATTCCCAAAGATTCACAGCCCTACTTAAAGTGCTTATTATATTTGCCAGGGTAGAACTCGAGATACTGATATGATGTAGTTATGAGAGAACATAAAGTATAAGACATTCGTGGAAACTTTCAGACCAAATGGGGTGTTGGAGTGTCATAGCAGTGAATATACGTCAGTCCAGGAGTGCACATAAACTTTACTTTCACTTCTGGGGCTGGCGTTGAAACATCTGGTACTTGAGCCATGAATTGAGCTCTTGGTTCAGTGAATGGAAATTTTATTTTAACTGTGAGTGACATACAGCATTATTTTGAACATCTTTCCCTTTTTTCCAGAAAGCAAATGCTACTGTCACATTCACTGGGGTACGAGGAGACAGAATGCAGCCAAGATCCAAGAAACACAAGACTTTATTAACAGGAACAAACAGACCTGAGGACACTCACACTCACTCTGTGACCACAATATTAACGCACTGACAAACATGGCAAGGTTGACAATACAATGACAGACAGTGACTGAAACAATGGGAAGGCTTTTATAGTGACAATGATTAACATGAAATGAAATGGCACGGCTGTGAGATCAGACAAGACAGGTGCTGAGACATGACGTGGTTGGGGGTGAAGACATGACATTGGAGTAAACACAAATGCACGTGGAGACAAAACAAGACATTGGGAAACATAAACACATAGCATGTGACAGGGCAGAGGCGGAGCCAAGGGTGCAGCAGCAGTGGGAAGGCTTACTGTCTGTTTTTCTTGTGATCAATTATTTATTACATTTATTCCTAAAATATGAAATCTGTCTGGATTTCTTTAAGCTCACACCTCTGAGGCTTGCAGATTTACAGGGGTAAATGTAATTTATGGGATAAAGAAATTAATTTTATCTCTGTTGGATAGTAGGGCTGAAAGATTCATCGTTTTTTTGTATTGAAATCACAATTTAAGAGAGTGCAAAATTTGAAATTTCAACTTTCAAAAAGAAAATTGTCTTTTTCAAATTTGTGATTTTAATATAAAAATGTTTTTTTTCACCTCCATTGCATTTTATTGTAGTGTACATTACCATTTAAGTGGGGAAATTTAAGACAGCACTTGTGAACTTCCTATAATTTAAACCAGTCCAGGGCAAACATCACATCACATCACATCTTATTCTACACACTTTTCAGGCGAGGTAAATAGTGGATATTCTGGTTTTCTTGGTAAAAGAATCTCAAAAACCTTTAATTTAGAAGGTATTGTATTCAGGGGTGTGCATAGTAAGTTTTGATAATCAGGGCTTCAGCCCCTGGGAGGGGTGCAGCATGTGCTTGAAGATGTTCTTCCTTGTGCACATGTGAAGTTTTTTGTTCGGTTGTGGGGGTATACATGAAGATTTTCTTGCCAGGGGGGTGGAAGGGTTGGATATAAGACCCGGGGCTATAGCCCCATAGCCTGGCTCTAGTTCCACTCCTGATTGTATTTAATTCACAGTCTCAATATTAATCTGAAAAATTGCAATTAAACATTTTCCCTTAATTGTTTAGCCCTAATGGTAACAGATTCCTTTTGTGCTGCTCTGTGTTGTTTCCTGTTCAAATGAACACACTTTTTCACCAGGCAATCTTACCTGTTAAACCTTAAAGCAGCTTAATGTTGTGGTATGATGTGAGTGGAGTTGCGGTGGTTCAGCTGGACGTCAGGGACACCATAAAGCCTTTTTACTCCAGTGTTAGAAAGTTGGAGAGAACTTCATAAGAGCATCTTGGGTAACCCATTCTCTTTTATCTTTGTTGTCTTAAGACAAGCATTGCTGGAGTTTTTTATTTGGTTTCTAGACTCAAACAGCATCTGTATAATCTCAAAAAGAGCACTTCTGATTGATCTTATTTCTTATTTCTCCTGTTTGTTACTCATGTCAGAACTCTGAATTTCTCTTTATATTTATTTATATCTGTGTGTGTGTGTGAGAGAGAGAGAGAGAGTTTGTCACACTGATCAGGTGGCCAAGTAGAGCATCTAAGCCAAATATACGGCCCCAGAATTCACACATGCTCACTTAGCGAGGGAGCTGCTCATTTTGGCTTTGTTCCTCTTCTCGCCTTCATGCTCCTCTTCTCTTTCGACCACAGTTTAGCTTTGAATTTGCCCCAGATTTTCATTCTGACCCTTTTCATTATTTTGGTGACTAAATGTGTCGAAATCAGTGATAAACCCTGATTTCAGTTCATGCGTTCGTGTGCCATTGCACTTTTTCTTCAGCCCACATAAAGCCGTCGGAGGACTAAAAGAAGAGAGCGGAGAATGCATTTGGAAAGCCACCAGGCTCTTTCTCTCTGCCAGTGCACATTTTCTAATCCAGTATTGGATGGCAGCTTTGGGTCGACCTCAAAAAGAGAAGCACATTTGTTGGCGACGGTCTTTGCGGTCTCCTGAGTCTGGAGTGTTAAATGAAGTTTATCATTTGAAGGTCCCAGTATTCACCAGCAGTAAAAGCATTTTGATCATTATTTCTTACCTGTGTCTCAATTAAGAAAATGGAGGAAATCTTTTGACTGTGGTGGTCTGCTGACTAATGGGTTGCCTGTTTAATCACGTTGATTAATGCCATTTTAGGGGAATTAGCATCCGCAAAAGGAAAATGTGAATAACGTGAAAATACGAATGTCGGTAGCATCGATCAACTTCCTAAACTAACTTACAGGCCTCCAAAAACTATTGTATGGATGCCCCCATATTGTATGCATGTCCACAGCCCCTACTCCTTAAGAGCTGGGTGGGTCATGCTATCTTGTTTTTTGGGATGATACGCAAGTGTAACCATGAAGCTTTTTGTTGCTGCTGGGCCTGTGGTCTGCTGTTGACATATTTTCTTCATCAATCACGTTTGATAGTTATAAGATACCCAACACTTAGTCAGTTCAGTTTGCTAGTGAGCTAGGAATACCTTTGATTCAACAAGTGGCATATGTGAACCCAAGCTCAGAAGCTAATGTTAATATCTGCAAGTTGCTAACAATGTTTTGTGGAACACACATTATAGGCTTCTAGCTAACACAGAGACCTGTTTATGTGAGAGAGAAACCCACTTATGGGAGCAGGAACTGTCAGAGTAAGAGTGAGACCCAGCTGAGTGGGTGTGAGACCCTGCTGAGTCTGGTTGAGTCCTGGCTGAGAAAGAGTGAGACCTGAGAGATGACTTGGGAAAGATGAGTGTTTTCCCGTTCGGTCCGTGTAAACGAATGGGCATCCAGTTCTACAGAAACAAAGTAGTTTTCTTGCATTTTTGAGGAACAACATGATTCATTGTCAAGAATTGTATGCATATGTGAAAATATTTTAGGGTCTGCAACCACTCACAGGTGTCCAGAAACCCCTCTTCAGGGCCTGTATTGTATGGACTACAATTGGCATAAATAGTAAAGCAAAACAGCAGTAACAGCTCTGTTTAAGATACTTCAGATATAGAAAACCTAGCAGTTAGCTTGGAGCGTGGACCCTGCCAGATGGCATGGAGACCCCAAATGCCCAAGAAGCCCCCATGTCCAGCGACAGCATGTTTCACTGGACTGCGCAATGGCCAGCTGAGGCTGCAGAGTCCAGACATGGCTCTGATCCGGTTGAAGCTTTTCTCCGATGGGCAGCGGAGCAGAGCCTGATCTGCCTTGGGCAGGGCTGAGCAAGGGAGAGAGAGAGTGGAGGATGGTTCAAAGAGTAAGGAAAGCACACACACACACATTCCCTATCGACTTCTCCTGGGATCACAGCTATGCTTCCCTTCCCTCCACACTCCGGCGCTCCTCATTTCTTCTTGTGCCTTTTTTTGCTAAATATTTCACCACTAGATGATTATTTCATGGCCGTGGTTATCCCCCAGCCTGTCTGCGAGGATGCAGACGAAAAAACTGCCACAGATGCTTCAGAAACACCAGTCTCTAAACTCAGCATCCTCTCCTTGCCACCCTGACTGAGCTACTCCATTGTGGCTAGCTGCACTCTTCACATCTGGACTTATTGGACGAGGAGAGATCCATGATTCTCTTTATGATACTGGGTTCACGATTTGATAAACCCATCCATGTCATTGAATCACCTGCTGTACTGAAAATGCTGGTGTGCTGCTTTCTTTCTCAAACTCTGAAACTCTTAAGATTATTACAATGCAGCTGATTTCATTCATTTACATGCATATTAGCTCACAATTAATTGCCATATAAATAAACATCTTAATTCAATCTTCTCATTTTGGTTACTACATACAGCTTTTACACATTACAACTTAAACCCACTGATTCATTCCCACCATCCACACTGTTGTCCTGTATTGAGGAGTAAACACATTGTTTGAACACAAGCTTTCTCAAGCTTAGTGCTAAAAAATGCATTTTTGGCTACGTTCACATTCTAAGCCACTTTGCTCAAATCAGATTTTTTGCTCAGATCAAATGTAAATATCTTGACGGTTCACATTCACAAATGTAAATAAGCTGTATGACCCTGAAACGGCTTCCATGGGCACATAGATATACATGTATACACGTTGACTTGTTGTCACCAACAACAAAAAACTTCATATTTATACAGGGTTGCCAGGTTTGCAAAAATACAATTGCTAGTAGAACTTCAGTTGGCGGATTGCAGGGTTTTTGCACTAAATAAAAGAAGACATTAAATGACAAAGTCAGATTTGAAGAAGATTTACTGTTTTAAAGCTCATGTGAAATTTACTTTAGATTTTGGGCTAGTTTCCAATTGTGTATGACTTTCTGTTACAAAATCAGTAGGGGGTTTTGGGGATCTGGCAACCCTGTATTTGTGAGAGACTGATTTGGGTAAAACAGACGTGTTAGTAGCTGATGTGTGATGGTGTTTAGCTCAGGAGGACATTAAACAGGTTGGACTGTACATGATCAAGTGAAGAAGGTGAATAAATGCCAGCTGGCTGCTTTTGCCGTTTTTACAGCGACGTGAGTAAACAAGAGAAGCCAACGCTGCCTCACCCACAACACATATGTGTACAACAAAAAGACATGAAATCTGATCAGACTGTCACATTCAAGTCTCATTTCTAAGGATCGGATATGTATCTGTTCTAGAACCACATGTGAAAGTGACTCAAATCTGATTTGAAAAGACAGGTCAACACAGCCCTGAAAAGATCAGATCTGAGCCACATTAAGGCAAAAGATCAGATTTCAGTCACTTCCGCTTGGTAATGTGAACGTAGCCTTTGATTGTTGGTACCAAGTCAGTCATCGCTGCCTTCTCTGATGGCGCTTTAGTTGTTGATGACGACAAGTTGATGATTACTCTAATTCTCTGTTCTATGGCGTACCTTCAAGTGTTCTTCATCCTTTCCAATACATTCAAAACTCTGCTGCCAGAGTATTAGTACCCACTAGGGCTCGGACGATATGTCCTGAAATCAATATTGATTATATATATATATATATATATATATACAAACCGGATTCCAAAATTTGGGACACTAAACAAATTGTGAATAAAAACTGAATGCAATGATGTGGAGGTGCCAACATCTAATATTTTATTCAGAACAGAACACAAATCACAG
>BRDA01056349.1:0-10582 GCA_036984385.1 Crenuchus spilurus
TCTTCATCTTCTTTCCTTGTTGTATTGCGCAATACGACCTTTGATGAGCCAGTAGTAAACTTCTCAATACCCACCCTGTCTCTCACAGTGGGTGCTGCCAACCTTTTTATCCTGGGCGACGTCCGAGCCAGTATGGCATTCTTAGTTTTTGACTTCATTTGTGCTCTGTGGGATAAATAGACTGACTAAGCATCCCAATCTCTTGTCAGACTGTTCATACTGCTGCCCTCAAATGGTGAAATAACCTAAGACACACAAAACCTGATTAATCGTAGAGGTTAATGATTTATTACATGTTAGTCTTACTATTATAACATTTTTCTGATGAGAGCTTAAATACATTTTAGGACAAGTTTCTCAGTCCTGGACCTGGAGTACCATTGCCCTGTATGGCACAATATTCCCTCTGCTGTTCACTGGCTTTACATCTAAATGCTGAAGGGCTTGTTCTTTGGATCATCAGTTGGATCATGTGTGTAGAGCAGATGTACATGTAAAATGTGCAGAACTATTGGTTTTGAGGACAAGTGTGGTCTTTCACCTTCAGCAGCACGTCAGCATACCAAAACTTGGCTAATTTTCAAAAGCAGATGTTTTGCTAATCAAAGTCCATGTCATGTTTATTTTTCAAGACAAAATTAGTAGAGCACAGCATTTGGGAATAAATGGTAGCTTAACTCCATCTTCCTGAATTAAAATAAAGATAAATAGACACAATGCAGGGTCTAATGTGGGCTTATCTGATTGTCCACTGTTTGGGTGCTTCAGCCACACATTTGTCACCTGTGGCCTGCAATGATAAAAGTGTGGAGAAACTAGCTCGACTTGCTATAACATACATCAATGAAGACAGACAATCAGGATACAAATTTGCACTCAACAGGATTTTCAATGTCCATGTTCATCCTCAGGTAGGTCAAAGATTAAGACTAGTTGATATAAGCCATCTGGTCAGTTGTAGGTTGGATTGTTTGCTGTACTTTCTCTGAATATAAAATGAGTTTTTCCTCACACCTAAATTTTCAATATTTTCCATGGTTTTCATATTTCCTTATGGGCACACGTAGCAAGTTTATTGTGTTTTAGGGTCCAGCTGGGAAAGTCTACTATCTGGATTTGGATGTTCTTGAGACCAAGTGTCACATCTTAAGTCCAAAATCTTGGAAGCATTGTGAAATAAGACCTTTCATGGAAACAGTAAGCTTTCTATTCACTAATATGGATATAAAATTACAGTTATACTCATATAACATTATAAAATTCTTGCTTAAATGTATCCTGGAAGCCAAATTAAATTTGGCTATTTATTGTGTAACTGTACTGTATATAGCTATTTACCTAATTCTGCATTAAATGTCCATTGTGCACAGCTATTACCACAGCTCTTTGAACCATTGTTTTAAGCATAAATGGTTGCTTTTTTATAATTTTATGAGAACTGACCAATGAGATTTTTGGGGATTGATTTAAATTGACACATGACAGTATGCAACTTTGGGTCACTTATGTTGCAGCAAATCTCTGGGAATTGCAACACTACTGTTTTACACACACATGAGGGATTCTCTTACCTGTACAGCTATGACTGCACTCTTGTTCCAGGTACTCTACCAATCTCTACTTCAGTGGTAACAGAACAGTATACAGTGACTGTTACAGTTGAGTTGTTATTTGTTTTTGTTATCTCCTTATTTCTCATAGACACCCCTGAGAAGTTACAGAGGAAATGTCCTGACTGCCCTCTACTGTTGGCCGTGGACAGTGAGAAGGCAGTGTCCACCGCTAAGAGCACTCTCCAGAGATACAACCACCAAAGCACACTACCTATAAAACTGTCTTTAGGAGCAATTATTAGGGCCTCCCACCAGGTGCTGTCATACTCCTACAGTTTCTGCTCTACTGTTATTTGCATAATTTGCCATAAAAGGTAATATTTAATAAGTTAAATAATAAATCTACACATTATTGTTTAAAATATTTAAAAGATGAAATTTATTTTTGAAAGTTAACACTGTGTCTTCTCTTAAAAACTATTTGTCCAAATGTTTGTGGACACCACTAATGAACGTATTCAGCTACTTTAAGCTGCACCAGTTGCTCACACACACACACACATACACACACACACACACACACACACACATTTACATTTACTGTTAGAGCAACCATTACTACTACCCTAGAAGGAAAGATACACAATTAAGCACAATAAAAGAACATAACACATTACAACACGAGATTTAAACTAATGCTAGCTTAAGTCCACAAAGAGATGGTCTTCAGTCTGCGTTTGAAGACTGTGAGGGACTCTGCTGTCCGAACAGCCAGTGGGAGTTCATTCCATTTCTTTGGTGCAAGGACAGAGAAGAGTCTTGATGTTAGTTTTCCACGTGTCTTGAAGGATGGTGGGTCGAGCAGAGCTGTACTGGAAGCTCTGAGGGTATGAGGTGCAACTTGAGATTTGACCATTGCCATTAGGTAGAGAGAGGCTGGTCTATTTCTTGCTTCGTAGGCAAACATCAGGGTTTTTAATCTGATATGTGCAGCTACAGGAAGCCAGTGAAGTGAACGCAGCACACACACACACACACACAGCTTGTCTAATATCCAACTAATCTCAGTAGTACTGGATGGAGCACCATCATTCCTATAAAATTCCACTCTTCCACAGCTCTGGCATTAGGCATGGTGCCAATAGTTTATTGTTTATCTGCTCCAGAGAGGCCTGTTGTATTGGCAATACTTCTTTACACGGATTAGACAAGTTGTGTGTGTATATATATTTATACATATGTGTCAGCAATAGGTCCAACTAAAAGTAGCTGAATGCATTCATTAGAGGGGTATCTACAAACATTTGGACATCAGGGGCAGCCATGGCCTAGTGATAAAGATTTGGTCTTGTGACCAGAAGGATGCCAGTTTGATCCCCAGACCAGACATGACTGAAGTGCCCTTGAGCTAACCCCCTAATTGCTTCCTGCGTGCTGGTGGATAAGGGCTGCCCACCGCTTTGGGCACAAATTCTCACAGCCTAGTGTGTTCACGTGTGTGTGTGTGTTTCAGAAATGGGTTAAATTCCAGTTATGTGAAAATCACATCGGCAAATTGGTTAATCTTAATATAGTGCACTCCTTCTTTATGTTCCTATGATTACTGACATCGCCATTCAGTAGGTTTTTATTCTTCAGACAGTTCTGTCAAAACATTGTAGTTGTAATGGTATTGCTCGCTAACAACTGATTTTTTTGTATTTATTTTTTACTGACAGATTTCTCCAGTTATAGCAAGTTTTGTTGAGTATACAGTCAAGGAGTGCTCTGTGGCACCATTAGAGGAGGTTTTTTGCATGCCGGCCGATGCAGGGAAAGGGGTGAGGATTTGACTACAGACATTATCACTGAATATTAGTGGCCAGTTTTACTGTTTTGAGTGCTATTCTCCAGGGTATAATGAATGCAAATTTATTGATTGAGATTTGTTATCATTTCAGGCTGTTGGATTCTGCACTGGGGCTGTTTTTGGTGCTGTTCAGGCAGGCGTTAAGGTGTCATGTGAAATATTCTATCCACAGGTACCATGTTTGTTTGTCAGTCTGAATTTGAAGTTCATGCACTTTAAGGCTTATTTTTTGATGAATAAAAGCTGATTTTAAACAATAAGATGCAGATGAATGATAGCAAAACAAAAAAGGGGGTCAGGAACATGGAAAGGGGAATTAAGTGTGCAAATGGGCCAAAGCTAACAGAACAGTCCTCTCCCTTAACACGTACATCTAAATTTATGTTTGTGGCATTTGGCAGACACACAATTTGTTTTCCTCTATTTCCTTTTTAAAAAATTTTCTAAGGGTGTAAGAAATAACCGATTTGAATCAGAAGTCCGGTTTTGACTTAAACAATGTGAATACATCAGTACATGGACCCCTGAATCAGTCTATTTGTAGTCTATTTCCCGACCCCCCCCCCCCCCCCCCCCCCTCCCTCCCTGACAACTGCCACAGATGCCACAGCATCACTTAAAACCATCTGGGATACCTTAGCATATGAGCCATGTTAGCTACGCAACATCCTGCGTTTCCTTCAGGAAATGCACTTTTCTAGTTTAATTTGTTATTATATATCCATTCCTACATTTCAGGTCTGCAACAAACACATTCCAAAAAATTGGGATTGGGATTAGGGTTAGTATTGAGGTACAAAATGATATTATCTCAAACAGAAAGAAACAAGAAACATCTCATGTGTGTAACATAGACTAGTCATATCACCATATTTACAGAGTATTTCATTCTGTTTTTCTGTAGCGTATTGGCGTTTCAGTTGCTGATGGCATACCACAGCAAGAGGAAAAGTCCATCACACAGCAGGAAGCTCCAGCTCCACCACTGTATGTTCCTGATGCCCATGTTCCTCCTACATTTCAAGATGCTAGTCCAGGGTTACCTAGGCTGGTAGACCCAGTTCAGCAGCTTATTCCTCACAGGGTTATGCCACATCCATCCCATTCACCTGCATCTAGTGAATCCAGTGAATCAATGAGTGATTCATCAGAAGAGCTTCTGGGCTCTGTTCAAATCATCAGGCCTCCGCAGGACTTCCACTATGCTGCTTTATGGCAAAAGAGACAGGCACCTGCACTCATCAAACCTCCACAAAGCCACATTTTCCTGGCTGTTTTTCCAAGCACACCTTCACCTTTCCGCTCTTGCCCTGGTGTCTCCCGCTACACTACTGTGTAGACATGAGTGTGACATTACACTCTTCAAATTTCACATCAGCCATTCTAGATTAAAACTAACTTGTAATTAAAATGATATTTTAAATCACACAATATATTCTCAGTATATTAGTTTTGTTATTTTTGCAACTTTTTAAATATATATTCAATGTATTAGTCTGTATTACCAAATTTAAAACAGATTTTAAAAACTATTATATAATTTGTAAGCACACTGGTATGGTTACAATAATATTTTAAGAACGTGTTTTAGTAACAGATGAATATACTTAAAATAAAAGAGTATCAAAAATTACATATGAATAGTAAACTCAACATATATTAAGCATATATTGTGATTAATATTGTATTCATTACATTTTAGTAGTGATTTAGCACAAATTAGGTCATCGAAAATAGCATAACTTTAGCTTGTCTTAAGTGTACTTAATTTTCATAAGGGATGGGATGTTTTATGGCTTCATAGAATGAAAACCAATAAAATCAATTTCAATTTTATTTCAGAAAAAAAGTTTGGTAACACTTTCTATGAAGCCTGTATTTATAAGTCATTATAAATTTGTTCATAACTCTTTATAACTTGGTAATAATGCTTTGTAAGCATACTTATAAACTCTAATAATGCATCATGAGGCTCTAATTATATATTATAACTCAGGGTTTGATGACTTATAAACATGTTATAACATTAATGTTATAATTCGTTATAATGCATTATATGCAAATAATGATCTGTGCTGTTAAAAAGGACTTATTACAATTATAAAGGATTATGAACATTCAGAATGTCATCACAGAGTGCTTCAAGTAAAGTGATTGACATAAGAAGTTTTATATGACATCAGAAAATACAATAATTTCATTCTGTCCGAGCACTCACGTGTAGTTTAGTTCAGTTCAGGTTTAACACATTTTCAGGCACACTCATGTACATTGTATTTTTTGATATACAATGACCTTGTCAAGATCGTGTGGATGATGTCTGCGCCCCGGCTTTCCCACGTTAACAGTTTTCACGCACAGGCTCTCGTCAAGATTAAAGTCCTGCGGCAATGGGCTAGTGGTGAAGGGGACAGGACTGTGAATCCGGAGGTCCCCAGTCACGAACCCGCACATAGGCAGCAGTTGTTAGAAGGCTGTCTGGCACTTGGACCGAGACAGGAGTGCAATTCATCAGCTGCATCCGCGACTGAGCAGTCCTTTTCAGGATCCCCTCTGCTCACTCCGTAAGGGGAGGGGGCTAGAAAAGGTGCCCTAAGCATAGGCTGTCTCTCCATCCTGGCTGGAATACTGTGCCTGGCAGGATCACCTCTCTGCAGTTGAAATAAAACAAAACCAATGAAATTCGCCACTTGGAAAATTTGCTCCTTGATGGACAATAGTAAGGATGACTGTTCTGAATGAAGGGAACTCATGAGATACGACATCAATATCGCAGCCCTGAGTGAGACGTGTCTCCCCGATGAGGGACAACTTAGAAAAGGTGGTGGCGACTACACCTTCTTTTGGAAAGGACTACCTGCCAATAACCAGCGCATCCATGGAGTTGGCTTAGCTATCAAGAGCAAGATTGTCAACCAACTTACTTGCCCTCCCATTATTATCAATGAGCGCCTCATGACCCTCCACCTCCATTTGAATAACAATCAGCTGGCCACCATCATCAATGCCTATGCACCAGCCTTGGCTACAGATGAGAACATCAAGGAGCAGTTCTACACTGATCTGGATGTAGCACTGACTGCTGTTCCCAAGGAAGACAAACTGATCTTGTTGGGGGACTTCAATGCAAGGGTCGGTCGTAATTCCAATATATGGGGTTTTACAATTGGCAAAGAAGGTGTGGGGAAAGCCAATTCCAATGGCATCCTCCTCCTAAGCAAATGTGCTGATCACAACCTTGTCATTACCAATACCCTGTTCCGCCAGAAGAACAAATATAAGATACATGGATGCATCTCCGATCCAAACACTGGCATCTACTCGACTATGTAATTGTCCATGTCTACATTACATGGGCTATGCGCTCAACAACTTATTGCTCAACAGACCACCATCTGGTTTGCACCATCATGAATATTTGATTTGCCTCAAAGTGCCAAAGGCGTGGAAATGCCAGCAGGAAGAAACTCAACATCAGAGCCCTTCAAGATCCCACCAAGAAGAAGAATCTTCAGGAATGCCTCTCTGCTTGAATAGAAGGTCTGACCTCTGATGATGCGAATGTTGAACAGCAGTGGAGAGCTCTCAAAACTGCCATCCATGAGACATGCATAGAGACCATCAGTTACACCTCGCACCAACACCAGGACTGGTTTGATGAGAAAATTGATGCAGAAATTCAGGACCTCCTAGACTGCAAGAGGAAAGCTTTCTGCATGTGGCAAAATGACGTCACACCTCAACAGAAGCATGAGGAACACTGACGCCTCAAAGCTGAGACCCAGAGGAAAATCTGCAACATCAAGAACAAATGGTGGGAAGAGAAAACTAAGGAAATGCAAAAAATTTGCTGACCACCATGACATGCAGGGCTTCTTTCAGATGACAAAGACTCTCTACGGTCTGAGCTCCAATGGACCCACCCCTCTCCGGTCTCAAGATGGAACCCTATTGAAAAATGAAGCTGCCATCTTGCAACACTGGAAGGAGCACTTTGAACAATTGCTCAACCGTGAATCTGTAGTAACAGATGACACCATTCAAGCAGTTCCTCAGGATCAAGAAAATACATCCATGGGCAAACCACCAACCCTAGAAGAGATCCTCTGAGCTATCAGACAGATGAAGGACAACAAAGCCTGCAGCCTGGATGGTATCCCTGCAGAGATATTCAAGACTGGTGGTGAGGCACTTGCACACAAGCTTCAAGAGATCATTAGCAAGATCTGGAATGACGAAGAGATGCCACCGGACCTCAGAAATGTGAACATTGTCACCATCTTCAAGAAGTTTGACAAATCGGAGTGTGGAAAGTATTGCAGCATCACCCTGCTCTCCAACGCCGGGAAGATCCTTGCCTGTGTGCTCCTAAATCACATTCTCCCACTTGCTGAGAAAATCCTTCCTGAATCTCAGTGTGGTTTCAGACCATCTCGAGGTATTACT
This sequence comes from Crenuchus spilurus, assembly GCA_036984385.1. Taxonomy (NCBI): domain Eukaryota; kingdom Metazoa; phylum Chordata; class Actinopteri; order Characiformes; family Crenuchidae; genus Crenuchus; species Crenuchus spilurus. The sequence goes on from BRDA01056349.1 coordinate 7,849, forward strand.
GACATGACATTTGTAGCCCGGCAAATCCAAGAGAAATGCCATGAGCATTGACAAAAGCTGTACATGGCCTTCATTGACCTGACCAAGGCCTTCAACTCCATCAACTGGGAGGCCCTTTGGAAGATCTTATCTAGACTTGGATGCCCTACCAAATTTATCATGATCCTAAGGCTGCTACATGACCAGATGACTGCAACTGTCCTTTGCAATGGGACAGAAATGGATCCATTCACCCCCCGACAGGTTGTGTTATTGTGCCGACCCTTTTCACCATCTACCTCCACGTTCAAGTGAGCAAGGCGATAGTCATGGACCATGGACCAGATGACTGGGTCATCTTTGCCCACACTGCACAGGAACTCTAAACCTCTTCACTGAAGCTTACAAGAGCCTAGGACTGTCCCTTAACATCGGGAAAACCAAAATCCTTCACCAGAATGACTCTGACGAGGTAACTGAGCCTCCAGTAATCACCATTGCTGGAGAAACTCTGGAAGTGGTTGAGCACTTCCCCTACCTCAGCAGCCACTTATCCCAAAGGGCAACAATTGAGGAGGAAGTTCAGCACCGCATCAGTTGTGCCAACACATCTTTCAGAAAAGTGCATTGTTGGGTCTTTGAAAACCATGACCTTAAGAGAGAAACTAATGGTCTATACGTCACCACTCTTTTATACAGCAGTGAGACCTGGGTTACCTACTGGTGCCATCTGAAGACTCTAGAGAGATTCCATCAACACTGCCTGCGGATCCTGAGTATCAACTGGGAAGACCGGTGCACCAATTCCAGTGTCCTCACTGAGGCAAACACGACCAGTATAGAAGCCATGATATTGCAGAATCAACTCAGTTGGACGGGCCATTGCATCAGAATGCCCGACCTCTGTCTTCCTAAACAGGTTCTTTATTCCCAACTGAGCCGAGGTCAGATAGTACAGGGTGGTCAGAGGAAGCAATTCAAAGACACCCTCAAGACCCATCTTAAAAAGGGCCTGATAGACATTACTAACTGGGAAGCCCTGGCCATGGATCATCCCCTGTGGTGCCACATGATTCATCAAGTGGCAGGGAACTTTGAGACTGACCGCCTCTCCAATGAGGCAGACCAAAGATGACGACGAAAGAAGAGAGAGGAGAACCCACCAACGACTCCCAAACGGGGTTTTCTGCCCCTATTGTCCCAAGTCTTGTGACTCAAGGATAGCCTCAGCCATCTTAGGGTGCATAAATGATCTTGATGTTGAGCGATGTTGGGCAAAGTCACGTTTTAGTTCACGTTTAGATTTTGGTGTCTCCAACAAATGAATGTCAGTGAGTTATAGACTTTAATACAGCTATTTACTCTGCACCAGAAGTTTAGTACATACAGGGTTCCCATGGGGTCTTAAAAAGTCTAAAATTCAAAACTTTAAATTTAAGGCCTTAAAAAAATCTTTAAAATAGTCAGATATCCATCCAAGGTCTTAAATTAAATTTTATTAAAGTCTTAAATTTTTACTTTTAATTCTAGACAAGCATAGTCTAATCGGAAGTTAGTTTTGCTAACTTCTGATAACGTCGACTAAATGCATCCGTGCAAATGTAGTTCTGTTCTCTGTATTTCTGGGGGGGCTTCTGGTGTGGGCCGTTGTCATTAAACTACAAATCCCATGATAACTGCATGTTAACGCCCATGAATACACTGTTGGCAACTTTTGTTGCTATATTTAGCGAATTTTCAGACTTTTTTCCAAAAAAAGCGACTAGCAACAAATCTAGCAACTTTTGCCGGTGTTATTCAATATGGTGTTAAGTTTGTGCCACAGTTCTGAGTGTGCGTGCAGATGTGTTGAACGAGCAGGAAGATTTTTGCATGCACGTGAACTCAATATTGTATACAAATATCTCCAGAGTGCTCAACCTCTCTCTCTGGCTAATTGAGGATGACATAAAGAAGGAAGACAAATGCCCTGAGAAGGGCAAACAAAGACAAGCATGCACAACTCAAAACCCTTGAAACTGAGATTGGTGATTAAAAAAAGAAGTCAGACATATGTAGGGTGAGGTTGTATTTAGACATGCTAGTGTTGTGTTGGTAAGGTTACTTGTGTTGAGAATGTAACAATTTTGTTTATCTGCTCTAATACTGAATTAAATAAATCTTTTTCTATAACTGAATTAATAAAAACAAAATGTTTTGAAAATATCTTGGATCAGTAGAATGTTTCTGGAAATTTGTCATGTTGGTCTTAAATTTCACTGAGAATGGTCTTAAAAGGTCTTATATTTAATTTATTGAAACCTACAAGAACCCTGTATATATTTCTCACAAGGCATCATGGAGGAATATCTCTTAAGCATCATAAGCACTATAACAAGATACAAACCGGATTCCAAAAACGTTGGGACACTAAACAAATTGTGAATAAAAACCGAATGCAGTGACTTGGAGATAGCAAATGTCAATATTTTATTCAGAATAGAACACACATCACAGATCAAAAGTTTAAACTGAGAAAATGTATCATTTTAATGGAAAAATATGTTGTTTCAAAATTTCATGGCATCAACAAATCCCAAAAAAGTTGGGACAATGCCATTTTTACCACAGTGTGGCATCTTCTTACAACACTCAATCAATCAATCAATCAAATTTTATTTACCAGTTTCTCAAGTTTAGAAATAGGAATGCTCTCCCATTCATGTCTAATACAGGCCTCTAACTGTTCAATCGTCTTGGACCTTCTTGGGCCAAA